>PVKZ01000259.1:612500-871806 GCA_004027375.1 Macroglossus sobrinus | reverse complement strand
GCCATGCACCACCCACCTCCTGTACTGCATCACATGCACATGAGGGGCAATTTAGCTTATTTAGGGGTTCAGAGGACATTTCTGGAGGAGTGGAGAGTTGGCCAGTTTTATCAGTTCTCTGCAGTTGGTATCACCATTTTTACAAATTTGGTAATTGAGCTTTGGAGACATAAATAATTTGCCTAAGATCACTTAGCTGGTGAGCAGGGAAGCCAGGATTCGAATCCTAGGAGAAAGGTGATAAATCAGTGGAATATTCAGGCTGTCCCCATTTGTTTGACACAGAGAGGATGATGACATCACTAAAATTTCCTGGAGGCTGGCCTAAGGCAGGTGGGCAGTGTCAGTGGAGCAGGGTATCAGAACCCAGGCCTGGGGTCAGCTGAGCCTGCTGTGAGCCATGATACAGGGATTAAAGCTTCCTGGGCCTCATCTGTGTCTTTGGGATAATAATAGCAACAATGGTGAGACCAAAATGTATTGTGGGCTTACTGTATCTATTTACTGCCTCAATTTTCTTCATCTCTAAATTGGCAATAAAAAGAATGAAAATAATAAACAATAGGTACCATTTATGGAGCATTTGTTGCATAAAAATCTGTTCTAAGAGAAATACACCTTGGTGTTCTTCCTCTGTAACCTAAAAATAATAGTAAAATAAATAATAAAGTGATACGAACCATCTATTAAACACTTAATGGACTATAAGGCCCTGTTATAATTGATGCACACTTCAATTTCCCTCTCAGATGGATTGGGAATAATACTGAATCATCGTAAGAAGTGATAGCTAACATTTACTTTAGTGTTTGCTATGTGCCAGGTCCTATTTTCAGAACACTATACAGATAGACAAGGCCCAACTTGACTGGCTTCCCAGCAATTCTTCCATATTCTCTCTCTTTCCTCCTCACCTCAATGGCCTCCTCCAGATGCTCTCAAACACAACTAGGCTCAGTCCACTCTCACAGCTTTGGCATCCATCATCCCCTCTACCAGGTGCACCTTTCCCTAGATACTCACAGGGTCCATTGCCTCACCTGGCCCCCTCACCTCCCTATTTGGACACCACTTCCTCGGTGAGACCTTTCTTGAGCTTGCAATTTGAAATCCAGGGCCTACAATATTGTCTGCTACAAAATACATCTAGCAAATGCTTGTTTAATCAATACATGCTTACTAAGTGGCAGTGGCCTGGCGCAAGGTGCATTTTGGAATGGGGTATCCCAGGCCAGCCTCCTGAGCAGCTGACATACTTAACAGATCTGCTGGGTAACTGAGGGCAGAAGCCCAGAGGAGACCCCGGGGGAAAGCACCCCAGATGATGGAACAGCAGGGCTATGGCTTTAAAATAACATGTCTGGAGAAGGGTGGAAAACTAGAACCGAACGTGTGTGGGGGAGCCCCGGTAGGCGGGCAGGTCTGAGAGCTCCAAGAGGTCAGCAGGGGGTAGGGGTCTTTGGGGAATGCAGGGAATGCGATTTTACTCTGAACCACAGGAAATCGACGGGAACTGACGTGGGTTTTTAACACGTTCTCTCTAGTACTTGTTGGCAAAACATCTGGTTCAAGAACCTGAGATGCAGTTGTGTAGATAGGGTGGACCTGACACCCACTTATTCATTGAACTGCGCAGGAACATCCATGGTTTTGAGGGTCTGTGAGAGTCTTCCATAGGCCTGGTGGGCGGAGTCCAGCCGAGGGAGGCCCCGCCCAGATAGTCTGGAATCCCGTCCCTGCGGACTGAGGGCATCAGCCCAACCCCTCGCCCCCACCCTCAGTGGCTCCTGGAGCACAGACTCAGTCCAGGAGACGGAGGACGAATTGAAATCATTGCCTTTATTTCTTGCTGGGCCTTGAAGTTAGGTGAGCACCAGGAGGGTCCTACTGGTTTAAGGAAGGCGCCAGTGCCAGCTCCACCGGCAGCTCCACGTCCTCCTCGCGGCGGGTGTCCAGGAGCTCGGGGCCGGCCTGCCGGAGCCGGGAGTCAGGCTGCCAGGCCCGCGGCTGCCTAGCTGCCTTGCTCTGTTGCTGTCACCCCCCGGGAACGCTTTGGTCTCTACAGACCCTCTCTCCGAGGGGCTCTGGGGACAGACCCGCCCGCTCTGTCTCCCTCCCAGCCCGCCTCGTCCCAGTCCCGGGCTCCCGACCTCTTTGTCGGCCGGGTCCCCTGGGGCGCTCTGGGTCTGGGCGGGGCCATCCCCACCGCATTTCTCCAGCTCCGCCTTTAGCCTGCGGAGAAGGCGCAGAGGAGAGAGAAGTAGAGAGCAAGAGTGAAGGGGGACAGAAATGAAGCCACTGAGACACGGAGATATGAAGTTCAGAGAGACCGAGGCTGGAGGACCCGGGCAGAAGCTGGGCCTGTGCGCTGAGGCCCCGCCTACCGCCCCAGAGCCAGCCCTTCTGGGAGGCGTGGTGCCGGTGACAGAGGCATCGACCCCTTCCTTTCCTCCCGGCCCCTTCCCCATCGCCGAGGTCTCCTTTCCCCGCTCACGCGTCGTTCACCGCCGGAGCGCCCTCGACCACAGGCGGCAAGCGCCGCCGCCGCTCCACCTGCTGCAGCTTGGCTCGCGCCAAATTCTCTGCGGGCGGGCGGGGCGTCACGGGCGGGGCCTGGAGCTCCAGCTAGCCGGCCCCGCCCCCGCAACCCGACCCTGCGCGAGAGTCACACCTTCAGTGAGCAGCTGCTCCTTGCTTCTCTGCAACGAACGGATCTCCCAGGTCAGTCGTTGCTTCAGCATCTGAGGAGAAGGAAGAGGCCTGTCCCTCCGTCTGTCTGTTCTCCTGACCCCTTCTCCTTCCGCCACAGAAATTCTTACCTGAATTAGATCATTCATTCATTCAACTATTTATTAACTCAATGTGCAGTTTCTGAGTGGCTGGGTGCTGCTGGAGATGCATGTCCCCCAATTGCTTCCCATGTCCCCATATACCACCTCTCAAATCTCATCTGATCCTTAAATGATCCAGCCTCAGGGTCTTTGCATTGACTTCTGCCGGGAACATTTGCACCTACATACTTGTATGGTTTCCTCCCTTCCTTCCTTCTTACGTTCAGGTGTCACTTGCTGAGGCCTTCCCCACTGACATTATATGCTCTATGTCACTTAATTTCTTGTTTAGAGTCTGGGTATGTTACCCCTGCCCCCAACAATCCTGGGGACAACAAAAACTTGGTCTCTTGGATTCCCCTACTGTCTCCTCCTGCCCAGAATGCTGTCGGATGCATCCGGTGACATTAGTTGAAAGAAGGCAGGTATCCAGGTGTTTATTAGGTGTGGAAGAGGATTGGGCTATCTGCTGTGCTTCCAGCTCCTTCCATAGCCATCATTCACAGGTTACAGAGTTCCTGGACTATCTAATGTCCTGACCACTGCTTTTTCAGGGGTCCCATTTGCCACTGCAAGGTAAGCATGCTCTAGGTGAGCAGGAGGGAAGCAGGATCAGCAATGGCTGCTGTAACAGTCTGGGCAATGGTGTAGCAGTGGGGATGGTAAGAAGTGATCAGTTTTCAGGTAAAAGCTGAGGAAGTGAGTGGGTAGGTGAGAGGAAGAAAGGAGTCAAGGACTATCCCATGGAGTTGGGTCTGAGCAGTGGGTGGACCTGAACAGCCAGTGGTAACATTGAAGCCAGGAGAGAAAGGGCTTTGGTTGGAGACAGTGACAATGGCTCACCTGGAATTCCCAGAAGTCCTTGTGTTGGCCCATCAAATCCAAATGCAACCTAGGGGCCGACACCCAGGAATGAGAGAATACCTGCTAGGACCAACATCCAGCCTGGCCCACTCTGCGGGTCCCCCACACACAGGTCTTTAGATCTTTGCCCAGTGCTCTCTGCGCTATGAACCCCTTTCTGGGGTTTACCTTCCTTGGTTCCAGTAGCTCCGCTTCCAACCAATTTTCCCTCATGCAAGCCCCACTCCCACTTCCTGCCCCAGTGCCACACCAGGCACTACACCCGGGGTGACCTCAATGGTTATCCCTGCTTCCTGTGTATAACTGTCTTTAATCTGAGAGTTATGAGTAGAAATTTGGCCCATGCACTCCTGCAACATGTGTATCCAGGAAAGAGAAAAACTACCTCAGTCACGTTCTCTGAATGGCCTCCTGCTCCCTCCTGCAGGAGTAGGGGTGGTGGGGGGGCTGTTCTAACCTTCAACATCATCTTTTCTTTTGTTGGTTGAATGTGAAACTTAATGGAGCTCTGTTGAGCCCATCACCCTGTCCATCCTGTCTCTCATCAGACCATGCCTTCCCAAGAAAATTTTGTGAGCAGACAAGTAGTTTAATTTCACAGATTCTACAGTCCTGACTTACAGTCTGGATTTGCTATTCTACTATGATCCTGGACAAGTTACTTAACCTCTCTGGGTCTCAGTTTCCTCATATGTAAAATGGTGGTAATCATGGGAGGGTGACACTAGCCCTTAACTCCTTTCATTGTCATTGTGAGGATTAGGTTAATAAATGAACATAAACTGCTTGTCACTGTGTGTGTGTAGTTAAGCATATGCACACTTTTAACTATCCATCATCAGGTTTTCTCATGCAATTTCTGATGCACCAGGGTCATAAGAGGTGTTAAGCAAAGATTCAGAGGATGGAAAGATGAACGGATAGGACAGATAGTTGGAGGAACAGTTAATTAGATGTGTGAATCACTGGCTGGTTAGAGAAATGATGAGTGAAGGGATGATAGCTGGGTGGAGAAATGAAAGGATAGATATATGTCTGTGTGAACAGCTGGGTGAAGAAATGAACAGCTAGATGAATGGATGATTGGAAAGATGGAGAGAAGATGAATGAACTGTTGGATGGATGGAAGATGAGTAGGCAGAAGGATGAAGAGATAATGTCTGACTGGCTGACTGGATGAAGGGCTGGGTAGTAGGATAGATGTATTGATGGAAGAATAGGTGAATGGCTGAGTGGGTGGTTGGGTGGGTACGGATGGTGGGTAGGTAAATGAATGACTGGGGCCCTAAATGAGCAGACAGATAAACAAATGAATGGATAGCAGAAGAGCTGGAAAACTAATAGGGGAAGACTTAGAATAACATCCGCAGATGAATTTTTTTTATACAGAAACTAGCAATGAATGATTAAATGCATGAGTTAATCTTAATAACACCATCTACTCTCAGAGATGAACATGGAAGTTTCTTGTTCAGCTACTCTATTTTCTAGAAATGGGAAATGAAGTGTGTGTGTCCAATATTTACTTTCTCTAGTTTTTGCTTCCTCATCCTTCAGGCTGGGGAATAGGTGGGGAAGAGCTGGGTAGGACCTCTTACCTCTGAGTCTCACTGTCATTCATCTGGCAATGCAGTTGGAGGATCCTCAGTGCTTCTGTAGGGAGCAGAACCAAGAGGGGCCTGTGAGAGCTGCTGGGGAGTCAGGCTTGGGTGGAGGTGATGGGCACTGGAGGGCACTGACTTAGGTGTTTACTTCAAGTCAGACAGCAGTGAAGAGACTTGAGCAGAGAGGGAAACACCCTGACACAGGTTTCGATGAGGTTCTGCCGGCTGGTGTAGGGACTGTGGGCTTTTATGGAGTGGTGGGGTAGAATAATGAAGATAGAGCAGCTGGTAAATACCTTGCTTTTTGCTCAAGACCTCCTCTAGGTGCACCTTCTCTCCATTCACTGGAAAACACAGTGACACTTTGAGCCTCCAAGGAAGGGGCTATATCTTGGGCATGCTCAAGGTCACATGAAAAGTTTGGTAGAGCCCCAGGGGAGGGGAGAGGAAGTGTGTTCCTGCCATCTGCACCCATCTCCCACTGGGGACCATCCTGATCCAGCTTCTTCCCCTTGGTGCCCACATTCCCTGTAAATGCCAAAGGAGTAAAGACTCTGCAGAATGCATAAGCTTTATACTAAGTGGGGAGATGTCTAGAAATAAATAATTGAACCAAGTCAGGTGCAAATAAAGGCTGGGAAGAGACGAGTCCAACAGGAGTATGAGAGTGACAGAAGGTGGTATTCTGTTTTTACGTAGGACCATCAAGGTAGGGTGAATTTGAGCTGAGAGCTGAAAGATGACTAGAGATCACAAGAGGAATCTGGATTATAGGGAATAAGAGCATTGCAGAAGAGGAAACAGCTTGTGCAAGGACTCTGAGGTGTGCACAGGAATATCGGCAGGAATCACTCACAGGCATCCAATTCCCTGTGCAGGGTCTCCCAGAGACCTTGGGCTTCTCCCAATTCTTCACTGGATTTCTTCTTTGCTGGGCCACAGAAAGGAAGAAGACACTGTGTGAGTACAGTCTCTAGCCTTGCTATTCTCTCTCAGATTGTGACATTGCACACTCTTCTTCAAACAACCTGGAGGGGTCTGGATTTTACAGATGAGGAAGTGGAAGCATTCAAAGTCCAGGTCTTTCCTGGCCAGCTGGCCAGCCTAGGTCCCAGAGTTTACCTTGCTGAAGCTCATTAATCCGGTTAATCAGGTCTTCTATCTGTGGCTCCAGGCTTCCCTCTGCAGAAGGATAGATTGATCCACAGAAGTCAGATGCCTGGCTGTCTAAGACAAATGGAGGGAGAGTGGGTATTGGCACTGTCTCTGCTACTATCAATCAACATGCATTTACTGAGTGCCTGTTACATGGCACAGGCTCTGTAAGAGACCTTTGCAGGGTTTACATTCTGGATGAGAGATATGGACATTAAGATATATGCTATCCATGTGGGTGGCAGTAACTGCTGTAAAGGGAAATAAAGCAAGGGGTTGAAGAGTAAAAGGGTAGAAGGTGCTTCTTGAATTATGGAAAGGCCCCAGATGAAGAGAGGGAAGGAAACCCTGTAGTCCTGTGGGGGTATGGGGGTATGGGGTATGGAGGGAGGAACCTTGACAGGCAGAGGGACAAGTGCATGGTCCCTTTAGTGGGAGCGAGGGAAGCACTTGTCCAAAGTAACGGGCGGCTGAGGGGCTGGTGTGGCAGGTCTGAGTATAGTAAGCAAGTGGGAAGTAGCAGGAGGCGAGGTATGGGGAAGGGGAGGTGCAGATCAATCAGGGCCTCCTGGGACACAGTGGAGGCTTCTAGATGTAATTCTTAGTGTGGTGAGAACTAACAGAGACCTTCCACCTGCCCCACCCTGTTAAAAGCCTAGCAGGACAGTTGTCACTTCTGTCCAACCAGACTGGTACTGGCCTCATTAGAGAAATGGGGGAAATACTACTTTCATTTTGTGGGTGGTAGCTTTCAAGTTCTCTAGTGACAGGAGGTCACTTTCTCTTTAGTGGAGTTATCTCTACCTTCTTACAGCCCCATTAGCAACGTTCTGTATGGAGAAGCCTTTGTTCCCATCCCTCTTGGTTTCAAGGTCAGCAGCACAGAGTTGGGGCAAAAGACTTCCCAGCCTTTGCTACCAACCCTAGCACTCTGGAGTTAATAAGTTCAAGTCATGGATTTTCCGAGGCCACCAACTCAAGCTCCTGTGTCTTCTCGGGCAATGGGTACTTCCAAGGTGCTGATTATGACTAACCAGTCCCCGGGGGTCTTCGTTTTGTTGGAGGTGGTCAGAGTCACTGCATTTCCAGTCTTGCAATTTCTCTGAGGATCTGCCCAGCACTGATGTAGGCTGGCTCCCAGGTCCCCCTCAACAAGCAAAGCAAGGAGCAAACCATTTGTATATAAAAAGGGTGGACAAAGAATATACACCCAAGAATGCATGTTTTAAAAATCTCCAGAAAAATACCCAAGAATCTAAAAATAATTGCTGGTGGCCTGTGGATCAGTGAAATGGATGGCTGGTGTGTATGTGTGTGTGTGTCGATGAGGGGGGTGTCGGTGCGTAAGAGGGTAGGGCTTTCTCATCCCCTTATACTTCTTGAATTTTGAAGCTATATTTTTGGTTCAAATAATAAATTGCCTTAGAGGGAGAAAGTGTAAGGGGATAATTTTCCCCAGGTTGTGAGTTGAGGAGGCTGGTTTTGAGCCACACGCCTGACTCAGAACCCCAGATAGGAGACACATGACCTTTCTGCAGCTTTTTCACCATTGCCAGCAAGTCTTCAGAATTCTTCGAAGACTCGGTCTGCCCTGTGGAGATGAAAACCAGAATTATAAGATCCTGCAAGAGTGAGAGGGGACTGAGTAAAAGTCCAGGCCTATCTAGTAAGGGATAAGGGAGTCCTAGTGGCTTCTGCAGACACCTCTGGGCTGGAACTGAACAAAGGCTGAGGGCCAGGCTTCCAGCCAGAGCAGGGGCTCTGCAGGACCCCATGCCTTGCTAGTCCTGGAGGTTTATGGTGTATGCTGGATGAATCAGGACCCCTAATGGTCAATGTCTTTCTGAGAGGTCGAAGGACCCCACAGATGTCCCCTTAATGGAACTCGGGGGTGAGAGAAGGGGAAGCACTTTTGCTTTTGCTGCTGCTGCTCAAAATTAGTATGAATTTCTAACCAATGTGACAGGGCAGAAAGATTTCATATGAATTTCTTTAAAATCATTATAGGCTACAATTAGCAAATTCTTAAAGAATTTATGAATCTAGGAAATAGTTATTAATGACTGCTAACATCAAAAAAAGACAATGAAGTATTATGAGCCTCCTGATGAAAGAACGTAATAAGGATTCTTGCCAACCAAAAGAAAAAAGAAAAAAAGAAAAAAGGAATCTTATCAGGTTTCCATTTCTAAATAACAAAATAACAAAAAGAAATACAAGGAACAGAGAAACATGTTAAATGATACCATGGGGATGCAATCAGCATCATAAGACTCTGGGAAACTCCACAGGACAATCTTGCAATTTTGTTTCTTCAAAA
Source organism: Macroglossus sobrinus (assembly GCA_004027375.1). Classification (NCBI taxonomy): domain Eukaryota; kingdom Metazoa; phylum Chordata; class Mammalia; order Chiroptera; family Pteropodidae; genus Macroglossus; species Macroglossus sobrinus. Next base: position 863,032 of record PVKZ01000259.1, on the reverse strand, counting down.
AATAAATTACAAAGAAGAAAAAGGAAAAGGGGAAACTATGATTAAAAGAGATTTGAGATATATATCAATCAATTGTAATGAACAAACCTTATTTGGATCTTGAATTAAATACACTTTTTACCATATGTGCTTCTATATAAGTTTAACATGAGCCTTGTTACTTTTAAAATAACAACAACAACAAACAACATCTTAAACTCTTGAAATCAATAACAAAAGGTCAAATCCCAGTGGCTCACTTCCCTCCAAAACAAAAGTGGGCAGAGGTTTCAGGCAGCTCACAAATCACATGATAGACAAAAGATATGTGAATAAATGGTTACCCACAGTAGTATACAGTGAAAAGTCCCTTCCCCTCAGACCCTAAGTTCCTCAATTCCCCTCCCCAGAGTTACAAGCTAGTGTTACAAGCTTTCGTGCATACTTGGAGGTAATTCAATTCAGATACAAGCATATGTTTTCTCTTTCTATATAAGAGGTGTCATGTCATAAATGGTGTGCCACAGCCTGTATTTTCCATCTAGCAATGTATACTGGTGATCTCTTTACTCTTTTTAGGAACTATACTACAATTTAAGAGCCGCCCCCTACTGGCAGATATTTAGGTGGTTTCCCTTCTTTTTCTGTTCTAAACAATGCCACAGTGACCATCTTTATTAGTTCTTGGGCTGTAGAAACAAAAGTACCACAAACTGGAGCTTCCTTTTGTGTGTGTGTGTGTGTCTTCACCCTGCATTCTATCTCCCTGTGTCCAAATTTCCCTCTTCTTATAATGACACCAGTCACTGGATTAGGGCTCACCCTAAACCAGTATAACCTCATCTTTAGTTACATCTACAAAGACCCTATTTCCAAATAATGTCATATTTTGAGGTTCTGGTTGACAGGAAATTTAGGGAGGACACAATTCAACCCAGTACGCTATCCTTGTACATTCTTCTTTGTGCACACATGGGAGTGTGTTATTGGATCAACTCCTAGAAAGCTACCTGCTAGATGAAAGGACCTGTATATTTTTAAATTTGGTTATTATGGAATTGCGCCCCACCTGTTTTGGGCCCAAAAAAGACTCCTTCCCCATAGTTTTACCAGCCAGGTATGTTTTCAACCTTTTTTTTTTTTTTTTTTTTGATTTTTTTGCCTTTCTGATAGGTGAAAACAATATTGTGTTTCAAACTTTCTGGTGGTAAGTATCCAAAACTTCTATCTTCTGGATCAGAAATTCCACTTCTAGTAATCTATCTTGAGGAAATAATGAAGAGTAGTGGGCAAGATGTTCATTGTTTCATTGTTTGTGATTTTAAAAGATGGAAGCACTCTAAATACACCTTAGCTGATTATAGCACACTCATAAGGTTGAAGTCTTTGCAGCCATTAAAATCACATTGTAAACCAGGGGTTCTTAAACTGAGCTTATTACATTTTTTTGAAATATTTGGCATGTTCACTTTCTTTACATCTTTTTGTCTTGCCTGAAATATTTTACAAAGTAGTATGTACTTATTTACTTTTGCATTTAAATTTTTAAATTACTTAATAAACAAATGTATAAGAACATGGAATAAAAAGTAAAAGTCTCCTCTTATAAACAGCCCCTTCTCCAAGTCATTCTCCTTCCCAGAAGTAACCACTGTCAACAGTTTGGTGAAGACACTCAGATCTTTCAGTAAGATGTATTTCATATATTGCTTTTTTACTCTTATCCAAGTAGCATTCTAAAAATGTTCAAACACTACAGAAATATGTGGAGTTAAAAATAAAACTATCCCTCCTCTCCTTGGCCCTAAATCTTGGTGTGTTTCCTTTTGAGATTTAAAATTTTTTTAAATAGTCTTAACATTTTGAAATTAAACAAAAAATTAAAGCTATCTGAATAAGGAGAGGTATTTGTTTTCTTTTTAAATATTTCACTATGAAAATTTCCAAATGTACATGAAAGTAGGGCAGATATCATGAACTGATTTACTCATCACCTCCATCTGACAGTCATTAATATTCACTAATATTTGCTTCAGCCATGTTTTCCCTATGCTGAAATATTTTCAAGTAAGCCCTAGCTTCATGACATTCCCATCCCTAGATACTTCATTAAGTCGCACTACTTGAAGACAATCACTTAGATGACTCTCAGTCTATAATCACACCAAGATTAACAATCTTCGCTAATCACTGGATCTTTAATATCATCTAATACCCAGGACATCTGTGATTTTCCCTGATTGTCCCCATTTGTCTTTTACATCTGGCTTTTGCGACCATTTCTGTGCAAGTTCTATGTATTTCCTCTCTCCTGTATTTCTAGTTGTGGGGTAGGATTATGGGTGATCAGTAAATCTTTTAAATAATACTATTATCTTTAAGTTAATATCTTGATGAAAATTTTTTTTAAAAAATGTTACAAAACAGCCAATACAGCATGAACCCCTTTTAAACATTTTATTTTGAAATAATTTCAGATGTACATAAAAGTTGTAGAAATAGACCACAGTATTCCTATTTGTCCTTGTTATCAGGTTTCTCATTTTTGAGCATTTCTGTACCATGGCCCATTATTCTTTAATGTTCCAGTGCATATTTCCTCTATACAAGGGAATCTACCAGGTAACCACAGTATAACCACCAAAACTAAGATGTTAATATTAATAAATATTAAGATATTCAGATGCCATTCAAAATTTTCCCTTTCTCATATTTTAAAATTATATAGTACTACTTATATTTTCCTAAAATAAAAAACAAAAAATAAAAATAAAAATGCCTCCCAAATCCAAGTCCCTTGTTAGGAGTGCTTAGTTAGGCTTTAGCCTATAGACATCTTTCTGTGCAACACACACAAGAATGCAGTTGATACTACCCCTTTTTTCAGTCCAACTTGCATTCTTCTCATAAAAATATGATCTTTTTTGGAGCTCATTCTCTATAAATAATCATGATCTTATCCTTTTTAATTTTTAATTACTTTAAATACAAAATTTTTTTCCTGCTGCTTAAAGAATAAAAAGTCCACTATACAGGCATTCCACAACATGCATGGATATACCTAAATTCACCCATTTCTATGATTCCTCCTTCTGTTTTGCTTTCAATGACAAAACTCCAATGACCCTTCCTTATCTGCACATGTGTATTCTGATTACCAAGCATGGTGACTTAAGAGATGAAACAGCACTTTGGATGCTGAAAATGTTCTGCCAAACTGCCTCTAGCACAGCTTCTACTTGTCAGCTCCTCCAGTAAGTTAAGAGATGGCCTTTCTTTCTACAGAGTAATCGATACTAGATTATTATCGCTCCCTTTATAAAGTAAATTTTGATGGCTAGAAATGGAAACTTGTTATGCTTTTAAAGTTTCTCCATTGCTGGTGAATAACTTCAAGTGTGGTAAATTTGAAAGACTGATACTAACAGTTTTTCAGAACAGCGTCAGCTATAGTAAGTGCTTAATAAATGAGGTCTATCTGCATCTCTCTCATTTCTGTCTCCATTGTTGAAAGCTGGCATTCAATGTGTGGCCCTAAGCTAAGAGCTCTCCATGTTAAAATTATTTCATTATTCATATATTAAACAAAGATAATTATTGAGCACCTACTATATGCCAAGCAGGCATTATTTGGGTGTTGGAAAAACAGCAATAAATGGTTCTCACGTAGCTCACATGCTAGGACAATAAAAAATAGTCATTATTGTTGATGTCTGCACCGATAGGTCTGGAGAAATGCAATCCAACACATTTATTAATATAGTAGTTTAAAGACTGTGCAGGAAGAGGACTTATAAAGGAGGGCAGAAAGTTGAAAACTGTTGAAACAGTGATGGGCATATGGGCATTCAACATGCTATTTTCTGAATTTGAGTACCTTTTGAAAATTCCTAGTTAAAAAAAATGCTAGTGGCACACTAGTGGATCACTGTCTTGAGAGATTTTTGGCTAGACCGCAATTTCCACTTGTCTGTAGGACTTTTCTTTTTTCTCCACTGGAGTGTGGGTGTCATTATCAAAACGCCCTGGAGAAAAGAAGCGGTCTGTGGGAGTGGCCATTCTCAAACAAGATGTAAGAGTCCATGCAAAGTATGGTATGCACTGGGTGTCAAATTTGGAGAATTATTGTGAACTTTCTTAGATGTGGAAGCAGCAGTGGTTTTTGTGAGAATGTCAATCAGCACTCATTGCTTGAAGAGATGCATACTGAAGTCTTTACTCTATTGTTTACTTTAAAATACTAAGCAATATATCCAAAGAAGCTGACAAGGTGATCTACATGATGAGAATATACGTTATCTCCACTCCGAACAGTATTGTATAAAAAGCTTAAAATTTTGCTTATTTTAGTACTGCTACCAATATTTCATTATTTTAATGGGACGAAGTCTCCCTCCTTTAGCCCCGGTTGTGAGAAGCCAGCCTGCCCTCATTACCTTTACTCGCCTCAGCCTCCTCTACTACTTCTGGCGGATCCACTTCCAAAGGCTCCAACTTCCCTGCCATCTTCTAATGCGGGGCTTCCGTGCCTGCGCCTTGGACAACTGGTTGGGGAACTAAACCCCCACGAGCGTACACAGGCTCTGCAGTGCGCATGCGCGCAGTGCGCGTCTGCTCACCACTACCTGGTCGGCAGTTGGCCTCATGCGTGCCCCAACCCCAGGTTAGAGGAAACAAGGGCAGACCTTGGGTCTTAGTGGGTCAGAGAGTGAGTTCTGTGCGAACACATACAAACTCTACAAGGCTTCTCCCTCTCTAGGTTGCTTGTATTGTGCAGGTTGTGAGAAAGTCTGGGACAGATGTGCATGTGTTATTCGGTGGCACGCAGGGTTTAAATCCCTTTAAGTTCGCAAGTCAAAGCCTGTGAGGGGTTCTCTTCATTTCATGAATGGGCAGAATAAGCCTTAGAAGCTAAATGTAACTCCTATGTAAAAATTCTGGCTTTCAGCCAATGTGTACAGCAAGGGGCTTTGCCCTGGGTTACACATACAGGTACACTGGGGACCACCTTCCCATTAATATTAGCAGCAGCCAACATGGGTGACAGGGCAAAGATGAAGTACATGAAGGGCAAAAGAAAGTACATGTAGGGATTGGCTTAGGCATTTTATGTGCATAGGCTGGCCCTGCATTCCCAATTCCAGAACTCCTATGGGCCACTCAAAGAGACCTTGGCCAGCCCTGGACACTCAAGGACTGAGAGGTCATTGAGGAGGCAGACTCTGGATGCAGGGAAGAGCCTAAGACTAGGATATAGCGCAACAAAAACTGGAATGTCATCCAAGTACAGGAGGTGAAGCAGAGGGAAGGGGAAGAGACCTAAGGATTTCTCCAAAGGTAGAGGTACATGAGGAAGCTGGAGATGCAGCCTGCTTACCTGTGTGCAGTCATGTTGCCACCAATCTCTCATTTGTGGGCAGGTCCTCAGATCTTGCCCCATTGCACAGGGAGAGAGGGACCAGCCACAGACACCACCTTCAACCACGTCCCACCCTGTCCACCCCATTTCCAGGGTGGAGACAGAAGGTAAAAGCCAAAGGTGGTTGTTCCCTGAACTGCCCAGTCTGGGAGCTCTGCTTCTCAAGGTCCAGTGAATAAGCCGTTATGGGAAGCTTGGTCCACAGAAGCAGCCGGAGCTGCTGTGGGTGTGGAGTACTTGGGTGGGTAACGAATGAAGAGCCGATCCTCTTCTTTCTTCACCCAGCGCAGGAGTTTGGTCACTACCAAGATGGCACCTGCCTTGGTCACCAGGGGGCTGAGGCAGGTATAGAGCTCAAATTTGGAGGTCACCTATGGATTTGAGGAGAGATAGTCAGTTGGGCTACAGAGGCCATCCCGAACCCCAGCCCCATGCCTGTCTCCTGTTTGGAAACACACCTGGCACTAACTCCTACCTGGTGCTGCCTGGTCACTGGGCTAAAGCACATAAGCTGATATTGTGTCATGGGTGGGCCAGAAGTTCTCAGTTGGGCCAAGGGATCACCTAGATCTAGTGGCTTCAATTGGGTTATGCTGGCTGTATGTGTGTGTGTACACTCTGGACCTCAGTTCACTCATCTGTGGACTGGGTATAACAACAATGCTTAACATTTAATGAGCAATTGTTGTATACAAGCTCCATACACCTGTTTTCATTATATGTAACCTGAACTTAATGTGAGGATTAATTCAATTTAATCTTCACACTAACATGAGAGACTTAACCTGATCTGATCACCAGCACCTTTCCACACCACCTCTCACTGCTCCCCTCCTGCTCCCTCTGTTCCAGCCGCTATAAGCTCAAACATAAACTAGGCACAGTCCCACCTCAGAGCATCTGCATAGTCCCTTCCCTCTGCTGGGTGGACCCTTCCTCCAGATACCCTCATGACCCACTACCTTCCCACTACCCCCAACTTAGATGCCATCCCCTGACAACCCAATTTAAAATCCTGGGCCTACCATATCTTGGTTTTGAACTACTACTCTCCACTAGAAGATATAAGGGCTCCTTGGATAAATGACTGATTTCATGGACTGGCAAAGAGAATGTACAAGATGAACCAAGTCCTATACCAAAAAGTAAGAAGTACTCATGCAGTGATGGGGATATTTAGCTAAATCAAAACAATTTGAGCACTGAAATGAAGGAAAAGACTTTTAGCTCACTGAATTACAGAAAATCCATGAGACCAAACTGATATAAAATTAGAAACTCAATACACAAATAAAGGAAGAAGAAAAGTTCTTCCATTAGTAGAATATCACAATAAGTGTAGAAGGAATGATAAGGTTAGAAAAAGCAACATCTTTAAACACTAGAGTGATAACTTGCAGGCAAGAATCATTAACGAATATTAAGAGTAGTGGATGAAACACTGACATAGTCACCACATATTTACTAATTACAAAAGGAGAAAATACTAACTGCATAGTGAAGTCTGGCCAACACCCCACTAACTACGTGATCAAAGTTATTATCATCAACAGTGAGACAAAATGACATCATGGGCCTCCTGATATGCTGCAGAGAAGGGCACAGCATCAATTCTGTGATATTCTTTCCCAAAAGGCATAACCTCAATTTAGTCATGATAAAATATCAGAAAAACACGAGATGAGGGGCATTCTACAAAAGATTGGCTGGTACTCTTTTTAAGTACCAAGGTCATGAAAGACAAAAAAGACTGAGGAACTCTTTCAAAATAAGTGAGAGTAGGAAGACATGCTAAATCAATCTAACATGTGATCCTGGACTATATTCTGGACCACTAAAAGGACATTAAGTGGGACAAGTGGTGAAATGTGAGTGAAATCTGCGGGTTGGATGTAATTGTACTGATGCTAATTTCCTGATTTTGATAAATTCTGGTGGTCATATTAACATCTCAAGAAACCAGGGAAAGGAACTGTTTATAGTAATTCTTTCTACTATTTTGCAACTTCTTTGTAAGTCTAAAATTGCTTGGAAATGAAAGTTAAAAAAATTAAACACTTGGCTTAGAACAATTCCTAATAAACAATAGGCACACAATAAATGATTTAATGAATGTGCACTAAATGGAGCCTGGGGGAAGGTGCCATTGCCAATGGGGTTACCTTGACCAAATACCCAGAATAGCTCTGACCTTTAATAGACCCATAGGAAGTGAGGCCGGGAGCTCTGAAAAGACCCCAGGGAAGAATAACCCGGGTAGAAGGCACAGCATAGGACCAAGCCTGTGGTGTTCAAGGAGTGCTAGGGACTCATGAAGTCAAAACTGAGCTGGTGCCTGCAGACACATGGGTGGGCCTAAAGGGAAAATGAGAAATAAGCAGGCACAGTGATCGTTGTTAATGGGGCCTATTAAAAGTTGAAGACACTTCTGGTTGCTAAAGGGGAAACAGCAAACAGAATGATGGGGCTAATGGGAGTTTTGGAGGATTGATCCTTATGGGTTTCAAAGACATGTGTGATGGCAGGGACAGTGTCAGAGGCAAAAGCATACATACTCCAGGCGAAGGTGTAGTGTGCTTGATAAATGGAGTCTGTTATGGCTGAGGGGGATACAATGGAGGGAAAGGGGACTTGAAGTGGGGAATTAATCCCTTTAGAGTCCTACCCAACTCACCCAGGCCAGCAGTGTCTCCTTCTCAGCCACGTGGTAAATGAGGCGCAGGGGCCGGGAGGTGCTGTGGAGGCGCGCATGCAGGCGGTGGTACAGGTCTGACAGGCGCTGCTGTTCCTCCTCTCTGATGTACGGGGCCTCTAGCTCAGGGCTGCAGTGATGGAGGGAGGTGGGGACAGGGTCAGTCTAGGGCTTTCTTGGTTGGCCCATTTCCCCTCAGTCTCAGGAGTTCAATTAAGTTACAGAGCTCAGCCTTTCCCATCAGACTTTAGGAATCTCAGTGGTTGGAGGCCCAGCTTAGCTTCCCCATCAAACTTGGGGATTCCCTGAGTACTGGGGCCCTCATCTCCATCAGAGTAAGGGATTTTTTGAGACTGGTAGCTGAGCCTCCCTCAGTAGAGATACCTTCTATTCCATCTTTCTAGAGCATCACTGGCTCTCTTTCCCGAGTCATGTCTATGAGATGCTGAACATTCCAGTTAGATAAGCCTTTCCTCCTGGCCAATTGTCCACGGAGTCATGACCTACCTGGTAAACTGGGGCAGTTGGCGGTGATGGTCAGGGATGTCCAGTGGCTTATAGAGGAAGTGCCGGAGACCAGGTGCCCCCACAGCCTGTACACTGTAGGCAGGGGCACTGGCTGATGGGACATTAGAGAAGCCGGCAGCCTCCCCAAGGGCACGCATGGCACCCAGGGTGTGCATGCCGTCTTCAACCAGGCGTCGGCAGGTGGCCATGTCATGGAAGGCCTCAGGGTCGGTGCTAAGCAGCAGCAGACAGACAGGCATGGTATTCAGGCGGGCCACGTATGCATAGAAGAAACCATCAGGGTTGAAGCGGGGCAGGCACACAGGTGCCCATGCCTCCCCCGCTGCGAAGGCTGGTGCACCCACCCAATTGAGGAGCAACTGCAGGTCGGCTGGGTCCAGCCGGCACTCAGCCAGTACAGTCCGCTCCTGGGCTGCTGTCACCAGTTGTCCACCCACTGCCAGCACTGATAGTGCCAGGCCAGGTGCTGTGCAGCGTCGGAGCAGTACACCTAGTGCTTCCCGCAGTGGGCGAGCAAGGGGTACACAGCGCACAGCGCCCAGGAGCAGGGCTCCTGGGTCCCGCTCTACACTGTCTAGAAGCCGGTCCAGTGTGCGCTCCGAGCCAGCTAGCAAGCGGCGAAGGTCATAGTTCTGCTTACGGGCGAAGATGCGGGCCACGCTTGCACGTGTCAATGTGCTCACAATCTGTGCGTGCACAGCTAGCAGCTCCCTCCGCAGCTGGGCTGCTGACTGAGGAGTCCTTGATACAGCCACCAGCAGCAGTGGGCCCTGCTGTAGGAAAACTAGCTTGTGGTCCTCTAGGGGAGAGAAGAGATGGGGCAGGGGGTAAAAAAGAGTCAGTGGTGACTGGAGGGGCTCAGGTGAGGCTCTTCCACCCTTTCCCTGACCTGAGCTTGCACATTCATTCTGTGGACTCTTGGACCAGGGTATAAGGACAAGCTGGGGGAATCTGAACATTTGTAGAGGCATGATGGGATGGTCAAGGAATCAGGTAAGACACAGAGCATGAAGTGGGGCAAGATGGAGCAAGAACTGACACACAACCGAAAGGCACCCAACTCAGACACACAGCCCCCAAAATCGTACTCTCAGATAAATAAGGAAGTATCCATTCAGTCACTTAGATTCCAGTGAGTTAATCACTCAGAACCCAGAAGGCCAAACAAACAGATGGACATAACCCCCACAAGCCCCCTTTCAGATGCATGGCCAGTCACCCATATATACTGACCCACCCGTGGGTGGCTGGACAATGTCTCAGGAAGCCAGACAGACAGACTTACAGATAGCCACCCAGCCATATCTATATTCCCAGTCATTGTCCACTGTTCTGCCACCTGACCCTTTGCTCACCAGCATAAATGGCACGGATGGCATCTCCTGCACTCTGCACGAAGGACACGAGGGCTGTCATCACACCCATGGTAGTCGACAGTGCTTCCACACTACCATACCTTGAGTAGATGGGCTTGCCTGCCTCGCTCAGCACAAACACATGCTTTCGCTTGCTGCGCCAGTCCTCGTCACTGGGGTCCCCACCCTGGCCTCCAGAATCACTCTCAGAGTCACCCATGGGACTATTTTCAGAGGCTGCAGGATCCCAGAGTCCACAGGTATATGATGAGGCCTCTGATGGGGGCAGTGGTGACAGCATGCCAGGTGGCTGGTCCTTGGTCTCAGATCCTTAAAGGGAGCCCCTGGTAAGTCATGTGTCTATGGACTCCCACTAACCCCATGTGCCCAAGGACCTACCAAATCCCTACCAGCCCCCAGTGACCCCTGATGCTGACAGACTGCCTGGTACCTCTTCTGCCCCTTACTTGTATACATGACCTTAAAACCCAGATAACCCAATCTCTCATAACTGGACCCTCTATTTCCCTAGATACCAATTATTCTCTTTTCAATAATTTCTGTTCCCAAGTCTTCAAAGCACCCCATTTCCTCTGAATGACCTTCATCTTCATTGATTCCCATTAATACCTCTAATCTCTCACTTATTCTCCTGATATCTACTCATCCTTCAGTGGTAGCTACTACATCTACTTATATTTGGGTCTTAGAATGCTACCCACTCCCACAACCATATCCCCTTATTTAGTCTCACTGATGTCCACTAATCCCTAATGATCCCACTGACTCTTCTGATCACCCATTTATATTCTTGGTGATGACCACTAATTCTCTCAATGACTGCAATGAACATCCACCAACAACCCTAGATCTTTAGGACTTCCTTAACCCCATATTTAATCCCAATGTTGTTTACTAACATTCCAATGACCCCACATTAACATTAGTAATACCAGGGATTTCAATGACCCTCAATGACTGCCCTGACCCACATTCTATTCTATGTCCATTCCATCCCCACCATGACCACTATTAATGTCCACTAACACCCAAGACTTCTAGTGACCTCTGCTGACTCCACTAACCCTCTTTTATACTATTCTCCCTTCTCAATGATCACTATTAATCTCCACTCATACCCAGGACTTCAGTGACCTCTGACTGCTCTGACCCCCCCTTTTATTCTCAGTGATATCTACTCCCCTTCCTACAATAACCACCATAATATAAAATAACACACAGGATTTTAATAATGACCTCCACTGCCCTTCCTCATGATCATAATTAATAATCATCAATGAAACCCATGATTTCCTTGGCTCCCCTACTGACTCCCTTGATCCCCCTCCCATTTATTCCAGTTGATGTCCACTGATCCCCCAAAGACAACCATTATTATCCACTGGCAACTATGTCTCAACAATTTCCACATAAAACCCTAATGACCTCATATTCCCTCATTCTCCTATTGACATTCACTGACTCCACGTGCCCCCAATTACCTATTTCCTCTTCCCAATAACTGTCATTGCTTGCCAATAATTCCCAAGTTTTCAAAGATTTCACCTCCCATTTATTCTCAGCGATGACCATTGATCCTTCCCAATGATCTCATTAACATCCATTAATTCCAAACTGGTCTGAGGACAATGGTTCCCCAATGACTCTCATTGGTTCTCCACAGAATACCTTTACACATCCACCTGGGTCTTTAGAGACCCTCCTACTGGTCCTCTGACTCTCCAAATAATCTCAGTGATGTCCACTGCCTCCCCATCAATGACTACCATTAACATCCATAACATCCACTAATATCTGTTTCCTTAAAGACTGCCTCAGACAACTCACCATTATTCCTAAACGATGTAAATATTCTGCATGCACAGTAGCTCCCATTGATCCCTTTCCCAACTTCAATGACTTAAGTAACACTCCAACCCCTACAAACACTGATTTCTAAATAGTCCAACTTTGCCCCTATTAACTTTCTTTTGGTCAGTCATTGATCTAAACATCCTAAATCCCCAATGCCCACTTTGACACCAACTGATCCCTTTTTGATTCCTCGAAGACCGACACTCATTCCAAGTCCCCAGCGAATATTCATTCCTCAATGATTTAAACTACAATGTGGGTCAACAAATATCTCCTACTGACCCGGCTATGGTTTAAGCTACTTCTGTGAATCCCAAAAGACTCTTTACTGGTCCCTCATGGTACTCCATCAACAATGACACTCCCTAATGAGTCCTTCCAAGACCCTGATGAGGAGAAAGCATACCTGTTTCCTCCAGGGCCCCATCTCTGGGATCTGGCAGATCCTCGTGAACCCCTCCACCGTTTCCAGCCTCCTTACTGGGGAACTGCGTGTCCTCCAAGTCCTCCGCGTCCCCGGGGGCTGGGGCAGCAGTGTCTCCTCCGGCCTCCATCTGCACATCCCGGTGGGGGAGGGAACTGAGGGTGAGGAAAAGCAAAAGAAACTTCTTAAAATCCTTTATTGAGCTTGGCCCTTGTACACACTCTTAGTGCTCGTCTCCCCTCGGTATTCAAAGGGATGAGGCAATTAAAAAACATGACTGAATACGTGTATCCTCCAACACTCTTCTAAACGGAGGGCTCTACCGAGCCTCAGGATATAAAGATACATAAACACCTGTTTTAACCCGGTATCTCAACTGGCTAGGTACCATTACTTCCCGTTGCCACAGTAGCATCACACTTCCGGGTGCGGCTGCTGTCTTGCCACACTTCCGGGTGCGACGCTCTGAAGCAACTTCCTGTTGCGGACTTTCCTTCGCTCCCTGCGGTGCCTGACCCCTCTCTCCCACAGCCCACTGGTGGTCCCTCACCGTTGAGATGGCGCGCGCCACTCCCAGATATACGTCGGATTTGGCTGGGAACCCAGCAAGCCCGCTCTGCTCTCCTCTTCACTGCACCCGCTCGCGCAGCTTCCGGAGGCCGGCGGGGCCCAAGTCTCTTACTGGGGACTTTTGGCGCGAGGGGGGCGCGGCTCACGTGCAGCCAATCCGGAGCATGGAGGGCGCCCGCCGCGGTGCAACCTCCACCTTTTCGTGCTGTACCTCTACCAGTACTGTACGTTAGATTGCGGTTGCACCCGCCCATTTCTTGACTGACACTTTTCCCGATCCAATCGAAGGCTCGAGGTAATTCCCCCTCTTCACTCGAGGATGTTCGCAGCTAAGTAATGACAGATACCGTGCCCAACCAATAGACGCGCTTCCCGAGAGTTGAGGCATCGTCACCCTCCCTTATCCACCAGGAAAAGCTGGGGGATGAGGGCGGAGTAGCGGCTGGGCAGAATGCTTGACGGACGGTCGCCCCTTCCAATTGGAGTGCCGTGCGCAACCTGGCCAGCGTATGGGACTCGGCTGCTCAAGCGGAAGGTGGGCCTCTCAGAAGGAGGGAGTATTTCGTGGATTTCCTTAGTCAGCCAGGCAAAGGACTCGCGACCTCTGGAAAAAGGGAAACGCTAGCGGTGGACCTACTCGCGGCGCAGGGGAGTGAGTTTACGGACGCACTGTGTAGGCTGATCAGGGCTTACCCAGACAGGCAAAAGGCCGAGCTGACTTCTCTTTGGAACACAGGGCTCTGTGGATGGAGCTACCTAGATTAGGAGTCCAGGTCCAACAGAGGTGAACGTGAGCGTGGCCTCGAGAGGCTTCTGAGTCGCGTTGTTTGGGGAAAACGCTCCTCCAACCTCTGCGTGCCACTATTAGCTGAGTAAGGGCCCGCCGCCTGTCAGTGGGATCCGCCCCCGGAAAGTGTCAGTGTAGAAAGGGGCGTTGCGGCTGGATCTGATATTTTTCACCTGAGTGGCTTTAGAGTGGTCGTAGCAGACTATTTTAGTGAGAGGACTAGCGTGAGTGTGGACGCACCTGCTTTGGACTCTAGTCCGTGCTCTGGATGTCTATGAATCTACTTCTGTCTCTGCGTCTGCATCTGCCTCTCTTACTGTGTGTCTCTATCTCTGTGTGCCCTCCTTCTTTATCCCTTCAGCTCGTTCTAGCTCTCTTTCTATAGGTCTTTGTGTCTCTCAGTCGTTCTTTTCTCCTCCAGTATGTCTCTGTCTTTCTCTTTGTCTCTCTCACATTGCTCTCTCTTGGTCGCTGGCTTCCTACCTTCTCTTCCTGGTCAGCAGAGTGGCACCTGTCCGAAGCCTCCCAACCCCCACCCCCGGGTGTGGGCAAAGCTGTCACCTGCAGGATTCTCCTTCACATTGGAGAATCTTAGAAGAAATAGACTATGATCACTCCTCAAGAGATTGAGGGGTAAACTCTTCCATCCGTTCACAATAGGGGTTGTCTGCACTGTGACTCCCTTTCCCTTGGTCTACTTTGCTTAATTCCATGATTTTTGTCGTGAAAGTGAGAATATGATTTTTCATGAATCAACATCATCGGGTAAACAAACCAATTCTTCCCTCCAAAATACAACATTAAAAACAAACAAACAAAAAACACACAAAAAAACAGCCCTGGCCAAAAGAATGGAGTGAGTTTCTGGAGTCCAGTAAATCCTGGTAGCATAGTAGACCCTGGATTCACATAAATACTCTTCAATCCTCATTACGGAAGATCGAGGCAACTGCAGGGTACTTGAATTCATTTATATGACTGCTAAGGAGAATAACAGTGCTTATATGCAAAAGTGGGCATCCCTGATGAGAAACTCTTCATTTGAAGTGAGTTGATCAGTCTCCAGATACTTGCCCTCTCAATAGGGAAGTGCATGCACACTTCCTTATTGGGCCCCACCCACAAGCCCAGAAAAGTCACTTTTTATGCATATTTTCTGTCATGAGGTCACTAGAACATTATGTTCCCAAGACTGAACAATCATGTCTACTTCTATGCTTGCCCCAGGATGTCTTGAGCCTCTGGAACTGACAATTCATAAACTACCTTAGAAACTTGTTTGTGCCTATCTGGATACATTGTGGTGACTTCATGCTATGGGTTCTTTTCCTTCTAGACTTTCCAAGTGCTAGGGAACTTGAATATATAATGTATGAATTGGGATGGGAAGAGGAAAATTGCCTGAATATACCCACTTACTCGAACACATCAAATTTCTCCAAACTAATAGCGTTCCTTGAGAATCATTATTTCTAAACTTTCCAAGTTCCTCAAATCCCAAGTTCTCCGTGAGGCTCTAATCCCCATGCTTGCTTAACTCCCTAAAGCCACAAATCTCATTAACTTCAAGTTATCAAGCCCTGAAACACTCCTCCAAGTTCCTCACCCCCCCCCCAAAAAACAGCTAATTTCATCAAAATTCTCCAAATATGCCCAGGTCCCCAAATCCCACACAGTGCACCTGACAAAATCTCTGAGCCCATCCACAACTCCAAATTCACAATCATTTTCAATCTCCTGGCTTCTTCAAATCAAAACATTCAACTTTCCCCAAATTATGCACCTTCAATTTCTCAAAGCCACTGATCTATTGAAGCAAGTAACCCTAGCATACAAAATTGCTCACATACCAGTCCCCACAAATCTACCAGACTATGTATGTCATAAGCCTTTCCAAACCCTCCCACCTTCCCAAGACCATCCAGTATGGTGAGTTTTGAAGTGTCTCCATGTACTGTCTCTTACTCTGGGTGCTGGTAAGAGAGGTTGTAAACAACAACAACAAAAATCATGCTAGTGTATACCTATCACATGCGCACATATCTTTATTTGGCTTATATAGCTGTGGATGAAAAAAGGGGCTCTATGGAAAGTAACATCACAGGTGATCTCGTCCTAAATTCCTGACTAGGTAGGTCATAGTGGGTAGTCACTCCTCAGTCATATAATTACTAAAAGACTTATCTTTGTCTTAAGCAAACCCCGTCCATTGTTTCTGTGCATCTAGGTTAACACACCTTTGAAATGCCCCTTTTCAGACTCCTCCTTCTATTAATAATCCTGTAATGCAATCACCCTCTTACTTTCTCTCACCTTCATGTAATCCTCCTTAGTTCCATCCTTAATCTCAAATGCATAAAAGAAACTACAATCTGCTATTTTTTGGAAGAATTTCTCTCAATCTGTTGAGATCTTGCTTCCAGGTGTGTACTCTATTTGACTCAAATAAATTTTTATAAAAATTCTCTGCCTCCATAAATCTGGAAAAAAATGTACATCCTTGATTTGTGGTACTAGATGATGCCCCAGGATCACTCTACATTTTCCCTGCTTCAGCTCTATATTTAGCCATTTCTCCCAGGTGCTGCACTGTCACATCCTACTAAATTATTTCCTAATGCAGCGCCTTTCAGGGGCTTCCCACTAAGTCAATAACTAGAAAAAAAGTCATAATATATCCCAGCCAGGGACATGTTGAGCCAGCTAGTAAAATAGGGACAATATCTCAATATAATGGCAGTACCTGATGTCATGTACTGGCAAAAGGCAGGGAGCGGGCATGGGACCAGAATCTAAGGCTGCTAGTCAAGTGGTATTGAAGTTTAAATTTGGATGGGGGTGCCCAAGGATACAGGATTTAATACCATGTCAGGAATTGCATCAGATGATGTGAACATGTTTCTAGGATGGCTCCTAGAGATATGGAATGACTAAGTACTTGATGGAGAAATGCCAGAATTGCCATGGCAGACAGTGGGAGTAGGAAACATACACCCCTTGAGGTAGGCATGTTAGAGAGGATAAACTGTGTAAGACCAGGTAATTTTTTGCCCAGGCATATGAGGGCCATTATTATGCCTTGCAGTGTTTTTGAACAATGCCTGACTCTTTTCTGATCTGCTCTCCTGTGCTGACTTCCATGTTAGATGAAACAGATGGACAACTTGTATCAGTCTTTTAGGTATCCCCCAGAAAGGTTTGAATAGACACACCAATAATTTGCAAATAATGTCTGCTCTCTTCCTTCCTGATTCAGGGACAAAGGGGCCTTCTCTGGGAAGGTGTGTGGCTACTGCGTTAAAACCACTGCACAGCTGGGGAGGGGTGGAACAAGGGCAAGGAAAATCACCACAGTACTTTCCTACAATTTTGAAGTCACATTTTGTCTTGATTTAGCATTTGTTCTGTTGCTGTAACTTGTTCATTGTTTTGCAGTTATGATAAAATTGGTTCTGACATTTCCTGCTTGTTTTTTGATGTGTCTGTGGGGAGATGAGAGCTTGGAGCTGCATACTCTGCCATTTTGCTGATATTACTTCTCCAGATATTAGTTTTTAAATACCATTCTCTGATTTAAAAAAAATATATGGGCTTTGCAAATGGATATAGAAGACAACATGATATTGTTCCTAATGGGAAAAGCTGAAACGATTTGAGGAAATACATACATAATATTAATACTGCATTATACCCAAGAAACAAAATAAATATCCATGAGTCCATAGACGAATAATTGAACAAATAAATAGATGGAGGAATGGGAGCGGATCTTCCTTATGGAACATAATTCCAATTACTTTCTCTCCCCTGGAATGTCAGCTGGAATTAGTGAATTGCTTCCAAGGGATAGGGTGTGGAAAGGGAAAATAAAAAGTGGCTTTACAGTGGACAGACCTGGCAGAAACCACCTCAACCACGTGATCTAGGTTAATAACACCAGAGATACCACGTGTATGTAATGTGCCCCTGATGTGATTTGATGAGAAGGGCACTTGTCTCTGGCAGTTTTTTTTCCCCATGAAAACTATAACCCCAGTTTAATAATGAGACACACAACAATTGAGGGACATTGTACAAAATATGTGATTGATACTCTTTAATTTTTCTATGTTATAGAAAATAAAGAACTAAGAACTGTCACAGATCAGAGGAGACCAAAGAGACAGGGTGACTAAATGGCATGGTATTCTGGATTAGATTCTGGCACAGAAAAAGAAAAGTAGTGGAGAAACTGGTAAAATCTGAACAGAGACTGTCATTTAGTTAATAGTATTGTACCCATGTTAATCATTCAGTTTTAACAAATATACCCTGGTTACGTGAGATGTTCTTATTAAGACAAAGTAGATGAAGAGCATAAAAAATTCTATGTAACAACTTAGAACCTTTTCTGCAAACCTCAGTTTATTCTAAAATCAAAAACTGAATAGATAAAGAAAATAGAAAATACACTATTTTTGAAAGACTCTGGACAATTTTGAAGTTAATAAATTATGTTAAAATGAGGAATTTAATCATTTGCCCAAAATATTAATTGTTTAGACTTCACTTAGGCTGTATATCCTCTACAATTCCAACCTGTGTTGGCATCTTATAGTGTTTTCTCAGTGTTTGTTTTTGTGTTTATTTTTTGAAACATGTTTTATTTTAAAGTTGTTAATTTTATTGATAATTGCCATTATATTTTGTGCCTTTTGTATCTTGAAGTCCTAAAGATATTCTCCTTTGTGTTATCATAAAAGTTTAAAAGCTTTGTGGTATGAGAACTAGAACATCCTTCTTTCTTTCACCCAATGAATTTTGGTTCATCAAGCCATTTAGGAGATTCAGGGCATGCCAAGTAGAATTTGATCCCAGGCCTTTGGAATCTACTCCTTTGACCATACTGTTTTGCTTTGGGTGGAGTGAGGAGATAATAGGAGTCTGGGAATGAGAAGGATCAGGGTCAGTCCTGAGGTTGCTGGATGAATAAGAGATAAAAGATTAATTAAGAATTCAGAGGATCAAGGGGATTTTAAATCAAGGTGGAGTTTATCCTGAGATTTAGTTTTACAAATTTTATTGATGCATATACTAAGTACAGAAAGTGATGGAAACTTAAGTGAACAACTCAATGCACTTCCACAAAATTACCCCAGCTTGTCACCATTTTTCACATCAAGGAACCAAACATTCTAAGCCTACAGTAAAAGGACAGGCTGAAGTAGCCCTTGGGTTCAGAGTTGAGTATGGGCTGGCTTTAGGACTCTGGGTGGAAAGTTAAATGGGCTGGAGGAGTTCATGATTCAGAGTTGTTGTTAGTGGACTGGACTGGAGAAGGTTCATTGGATTTGGAGTTGGATGGGCTTGTGGGGTCATTGTATGAGAGTGGAGGGGTTATCAGAAGGGCTGGAAGAATTGTTGAAATTCAGGTTGTAAGTGGGAAGGTATATGTCAGAATTCACCAGGGATGAGGGGACAACATTAGGCTACACATCAACTTAGGTCCACTGGCAGTGATCAGATTCTGAAAGGTCACACATGGAGGATATGCACTGATTTCCTTCCCATATGTGGTCACAGCTTCTTTGTTTCCACACACACACACTGTGAAAGCAGGTTGAGAGCATGTGCTCACCTGTGATAAATAATTGTGTTTGATCAGAAGTTCTCGGGTTGTATCTACAGTCCTTCTGATTGAAGGGTGAGCAGGCATAATGAACCTCCGGTGTCCCATGGTAGTCTTGAGTATCTGTGATGGAACGAAAAAAGGGGAAGAGTGTCTTAAGTTTTCACTTTAAGCGGTTAGACACAAGAGAACATCAAATTCCCTCTCAGTGCAGTTGGGAGAGACTTTTTTTTTTTTTTTAATTTTGATAGTGATGAAAATGAAGGAGGAGAAGGTGTCAGACTTACCTCAGTGACATTGATTTTGAAATCTCATGTGCTGTTTTCCAATGCAAGTGCATCAGCTACCAAAGTTAGGAGGAAGAAGAAATGAATCGGGGTTGGGGGAGTGCAGAGATAAAATTCATGGATTTAAGATTCCCCCTGTCTAAGTGTCTTGGAGACTGTTCAGATCATAGAGCTCCCCTATCATTTTCCCAAGTCCTCCCTCCCCCCTTGTCTGATATCCCCCTAAGCTCACTGACATCCAGCTCTATCAAATACTGGAAATTTGCTAAGAGAGTAAATTTCAGGTGCTCTCATTACAAAACAAAATGGTAACTATGGCAGGAGCATATCCTTCATACATAATAATAATTTGAATCTTTATTTTGGAATTGAATTTTAGAGAACCTCAGACTATGTATCTTTCTATTTCTTCAAGTTTATTTTCTATTCCTTCAAGTTTGTTATATGAGTATAGTTATATATTTTGGATTTCTTATTTGTTGATGTTTTTAATCTTTTTGAAAATCACACACACATTTTACTGCTAAACCACTTTGAAGGTAAAAGGCAGACATTGAGATATTTCACTCCTGAATACATGCATCCTAAGAACTACACTATTTTCACAGACAGCCAGAAGAATTGCACATTGATTCAATAAGCTTTCATAATCAATTTTCAAATTTTTTTTTACTATTCCAGTAATGACTTTATAAATGGATATTTTTAAAAATCTAGGATCCACTCAATAATTGCATTTAGGCTTCTTTACTATGAAACCGCTCCTCAGTTCTTTTTATTTCATCATCTCCACGTTTTTTAACAGTTCAGTTAGCTTATTGTGTACAAACTTCCTCCATTTTGGTGTGTCTGATATTTCCTGTGAATAAATTCAAATTGTTCATATTTTATAGAATCAAAAACATTAATTAGGTAATGTGTGTTTTTTTTTTTGGTTCCTTTTGTGGTTATATTTTGCATAGTAATTTACTTACTTGCTTACTTGTGACTGTTAATGGGGTATTTTCTTCCATTATGTCTTTTACTGGTTTGTGTAGGTATGTAGCAAATATATTAATTTTTGTATGTTAATTTTATAATTTGTTATTATTTTAATACAATTATATAATTTTCAGGTGCACATTAGAATTTGACATCTATATATTCTATTGTGTGATTACCACCCAAAGTCTAGTTTCCTTCAGCTACCATATATTTGATCCCCTTTACCCACTTCACTTTTCCCCTACCGTCCTATATTTGACACCCTAAAATTTGTTATTTTAAAAAATATTGTGTTTGCAGTGACTTTTCAATTATTCTTTTGGGCTTTCCACAATTATAATCATGCATTCTGTTTATAGTTTATGGGGTAGGCACAGCCAACCCCTCCTTCAGGGCTGAGGCATTTAGGAATGATGGGTGTTGACATCTTAGATGAGTCAAACTCAAGAGAATTGCCCCTATTGGATAGGAACTGCAATAGCCATGTGTATGCCTGCTTCCTTTGGATGGGAATATAAAAGTCCATAGACAAACCATTACTTAAACTATATGCCCCATTCCTTAAGCCCACAGACCCATATTTACTCCCCCAAACCCAGAACCACTGATCCCACAGATCCCAGGTCTGACAGTATAGACCTTCCATCACTCACATGCTGACTTTACAGCCTCCCACTACTGATCCCAGAAACCCCATCACTATGTTCAGAGCTGATGCAGCAGCATACTCACACACTTCCATCAACACCACAGGAAACTCACCTCGCTAACACAAGGCCCCACTTCCTTGAGCCTCTAGACGCTGCATCATAGACAACCCTGTCTAAACATCATTTATCCCACAGACTGTGTACCATAGACAAAAACAGATTCCACTTCTCAAATATTTCAGTCTCCAATTCTAGAAACTATTTAAAGAGATCCCATTTGCTACCTCTAGGGAAACCTGTTTCTAATTCCACAGCCTTTCAATCAGTCATCCCTCAGCCCCATTCCCTGACCCACAGATGCCTACTACCAAACCCACATATACTCATCACTAACCCCACACATACTCATCAGTGTCTCCATACACCATCACCATTAGCCCCCAAAGCCCTATCACTTATTCCACAAACCCAATTCTACACCCCACAGTTCCAGTGAGGTTTGTGGGCAGGGCCCCTGGTGGGCCAAGAGAGAGAGAGAGAGACATGGAAGGCCCTACCGCCTTGACTCACATAAAGACTGTTGTCCTCAAAAATGACCAGTAGATGGCACAAAATCCATGATTTTGATATACAGACTCCTGTTCCAAAGGTTATAGAGCACTGAAAGTCTATACAAAGTTTTTCTGAGACCAGCTCATCTGCCCGGTATTTACTGAGAATTAGGGATCCTTGTGATATGAGAATATTTTCCAGTGAGACTTTCCCTTCTCGGGCCCCCTCAGCCCACCACTTATAACACAGTCTATCCCACCTCCATGCAATGTGCCCAAATCTGCACCTGTCTGAAGAGTTTTGTGGTTCACCTCACCCTTCTGTTCATTAAAACCCATTAGGAGGAAATAATCTACTTTGAAAATTATTTTATAAATGGCTTGAATGTGGTATTTCATGTTTCCCACTGGAGTTTTCTGCATTACCATAGAAATTTGACAACTGAAATTGATGAATCTGTAATGGCCAGAGTTGTGTATGTCACATTTTTAGACAAGCAAATAGTTCATCTGCTTCTAAAATTAAGTTGGTGGAGGTAACCCTATACTTTTAGTAATAATAATAAAGAGTGATATTTATTCAGCACTTATTATATGCTAGGCACTGTTCTAAGCACTTTATATTGTCAAATTTAATATTTATGATAAGCCTATGAAGTTATGGATATTTAACATTTTTTACTAAGAAGTACACCAATGCCCAGAAAATTCATAATTTGCTCAAGGTATACCAAAAAAATGCTCAGGACTATTTTCTTTTGTGTATTCAAACTACATGCAATTAAGAATATGATGCTTGATGTTAGCACTGCTGGGGCTTTAAGAATTCAGACTGTTCTTCTGACTCTGTGACACATGTTAAAATCTCATTACTACATCTGGGAAACAGTCGTCTTTACCCTGAGTAAAGACGAGCATAAATTCTTAAGGGAGCATTGTGACAATATCTAGGCTGATGTCAGCAGAATATTTTAAACCAGGACTGTCCTGCTGGTTCTATGTCACGTAACCCTCTTTAGTGCAGAGGAGTGTTTAAATCATCCCACCCAGCTGCTGCCAGGGACCGACTCGTCTACTCCCTCCCCTGCAGGCAAAACATCACTCAATTCTTCTGACTTGATGTGTTTCTCTGGTGGTATACCTTAATGCTCAAGAGCTTTGCTTAACAGCTCTGCTTCAAAATTTCTGCGATAGAGTGAGTTCTGTCAGAGCTGTGGTATGTTCTGTCATAGTCCTGTGCCTCGAATACTTTGGCCTCCTTTCTCACTGGCCCATTTCCTAAAACTTGCTTTCATGGTTAGAATTCTGGTTTGAAAGTAAGAGAAACCAACTTTAGTGAGCTCATTTAAAAAGGGGAATTAAGACATTAATTCCCTCATGGGATGCAGGATGGAAAGCCACTGGACTGCAGGAAGGATGGAATTGGGAACTGGGAAGATCTTGAGACCTCTTTCTCTGCCCTCTGCCTATACAGGCAGAACTCATTGTATTGCACTTTGCTTTATTGCTCTGCAGAGGAGTTGCGTGTTTTACAAATTGAAAGTGTGTCCCTCCACTCCACCAGCAAAAATATTATGGCTTGCATTATTGTGATACTTGCTTATTGCAGCAGTCTGGAACCAAAACCCCAATATTTCCGTGGTATGCCCGTCCTTCCTTCTATATATCTTTGAGATATAAACACACACACACACACACACACACACACACACACACACACACACACACACACACAGATATATACATACATATACACATTTATATTCCCTATATCTCTCTCCACATCTCTCTGTTATTTATTTCTCAGTCCTCAGCTTTTTCTGTTTGTAAATAAAAATCTTGGCCACACAGAGCTCTCAGATCCCCATGCTCTGTATTTAGCCATACAGGAAAATCTGACTCATTGGCCCTAATATCAAGTTCCTCAGCAAATATCTGATGAACCTAGTTCTGATGTTTGATATTTACTGATCATCTGTAGGCAGAGCAGGCTCATGTGGTGCAAACATGGCTTCTGTGAGCCTGCCCTACTGTGTGTGGGAGGGTCACCATGCTGAGAGTACAGATTCACTAGGCTGCGATAGCCAGAGAGAAGCTTCTCTTTACAGTTTTGCTTTGTGTCGCTCAGAACAGTAAAGGGGCAGCCTATGGTGTGCGAGGCTCCACTAGGGGCGGGGGCTCTTGTAGGTTCCTGGCCATGGTCACCTTATGATCATAGTCTTTCTAGTCAGAGAATACTCTCGCTTGAGGAGCTGTGGAGGCTGTGATTTCCATTTCGTGTCTTCTGAAAGAGTTGCTGTTTTTCCTTTTTCAGGTTTCAGCTCCTTCCCCCATACTGCTCTTTGTGTCTGTGATTCCCTGGGCCTTGCCCTTCCCTGGACAGAGGAGTGGACCGCCTGGGGTGAGCCAGTCCAATGAGAGTACCCTCACACAGAACGTGATGACTGGCTAGTGAAGAGCACGTGACCCTGGGAGAATTCTTGGAAAAGACCGCCTTTTCTCAGCGGGATTGCTGAGCTGGCAGATGGGGGAGCCTGCCTGGGAATGATGCCAGAGGGTTAAGCGGAGCTGTGAGTCGGAGGAACAGACCAAGAGCCCCAAAGGTACTGAGTTTGTGGGTCAATCCATGTCAGAAGTTGGAGAAAAGTTCTGTATGAACCAATTATGAGAGCCCATAAATACCTCCTCTGATGCTTAACTGACTTTCAGCTCATTTTCTATTGCTTACAACCTAATGTATTGGCTAGTATGCCTGACCCACAACAGGCTCTGAGGATCCCCACAGACCCTATTTAATCATTCTCTTAATAGTTAATTATTTTACATGTAAACAACTTCAAAGAAGAGAGTCTAATCAGCAACAGAGCCCCAGATCGTTGGCATTCATCATCCTTCAAAGTAACCTCGACATGTGGTGCTAGGATTAACATTTGATGTTGCATCATAAATGAATTCATAGACATAGCAGTGTTATCTTATCATCTGCTTTTTATTAGGTGAAAAACATAGGGCCAAGATCATGAAATCATTATTATAAAATCAAATTGCCTAATTTGAGGGGAAATGGCCACTCAAAAAATTTTAAACGTAATATTAAATGTTCCTACAGCCTAATTACAGATCTATATGTGAAAAAAAGGAATAGTTATATTTATGCAGAAACTCCCAAACCTGAGCTCAGAGTATGTAAAAGAGAAAAGTCTGAAACCTGTTCATAAAAAATATGGAAATTACCAAGTACATTATTTTTTAGCATATTTGTGCCAAGTATTATGAGGGCTAAGACATCTTCATTTTCTGTCATTAAGAATATGATTTGGTTATCTCATAGAAAATTACCTAATTTGAGTCACATTCTTGGCAAACATCCTGAAAAAATGAAAGGCAAGACCTCTATACTCTAGTAGTCACATTTTGAGATTGTTTGCATTGGGTTAATGAGTCCTAGATGAGAAAATACAACCAAAAGTGAGGACAAATCTATAGTGATTAGTGTTTAATTTTGTTGCATTATTTTAAAGTTAGTGGTTATAGATAGAGTCATAGAAATTAATGTTATAACAGAGGTTTACAATTTTAAATATTACAATATAAAATTGTAATCGAAATATTACAATTCAATTAATTGTAATATTAATTTAAATTAATTTAAACATTATAATTTAAAATTGTAATTTAAATATCACACTTTAAATTAATTAGTTGTGATATTAATTTAAATTAATTTAAATATTACAATTTAAAATTGTAATTTAAATATAATGCATTAGCAGATGACATGATACTATATAGAGAGAATCCTAAAGAATCCATCAAACAACTATTAGAACTAATGAATGAATTCAGTAATGTAACAGGGAACAAAATTAATATTCCGAAATTGGTTGAATTTTTATACATCAATAATGAACTATTAGAAAAGAAATTAAGAAAACAATTCCATTTACAATTGCGTCAAAAAGAATTAAATACCTAGGAACAAATTTAACCAAGGATGAAAAAGACTTTTACTTGTAAAACTATAAGACACCAAAGAAAGAAATTGAAGAATATACAAATAAATGAAAGGATATACTATGCTCATGAATAAGAAAAATTAACACTTAAAATGTCCATACTACCGAAAGCAATCGAAAGATTCAATGCAATCCTTATCAAAATACCAATGAAATTTTTCACAGAACTTGAACAAATCATCATAAAATTTATATGGAAACACAAAAGACCTCAAATAACCAAAAGCACTATTAAAAAATAAGAACAAAGTTGGAGATATCATGCTTCCTGATATTAAACTATATGCCATAAGGCTTATCTAAACAGTATGGTATTGGCATTAAAACAGACATATAGATCAATGGAACAGAATAAACCCATGTCTATATGGCCAGTTAATTTATGACAAAAAGGCAAGTATAGACAATGGGGTAAAGTCAGTCTCTTGAATAAGTGGTGTGGGTAAAACTGGACAGATACATACAAAAGAATGAAACTGGATCACTTATACCACAAGCAGGAATAAACTCAAAATGTATTAAAGACCTAAATATAAGACCTGAAACCATAAAATTCTTAGAAAAAAACAGACAGTAAACTCTTTGACACCGCTCTTAGTAAGATTTTTTGGATATGTCTCTTTAGGCAAGGGAAACAACAACAAAAAATATAACCAGAAGGGACTACATCAAACTAAAAAGTTTCTACACCTCCAAGGAAACCAAGAATAAAAAATAACAACCTATTTAATGGGGAATATATTTGCCAATGATACATCTCATAAGGGATTAATATATAAAATATATAAGGAACTCATACAACTTACACCAAAAAATTAAACAACTGAAAAATGGGCAGAGGACCTGAATAAACATTTCTTCATGGAGGATGTGCAGATGGCCACCAGATATATGAAAAGATGCTGAACGTCACTAATCATTAGGGAAATGAGATATCACTTCACACCTGTCAGAATGGCTATCAACAAACAATAAATGTTGGCAAGATGTAGAGAAAAAGGAACCCTTGTACACTGTTGGTGGGATTTTAAATTGGTGCAGTCACTATGAAAAATAGTATAGAAGTTCTTCAAAAAATTAAAAATAGAACTACCATATGACCCAGCAGTTCCATTTTTGGATATTTATTTGAAGAAATCCAAAACACTAAAATAAAAAAGATATGTTCTTTATGTTCATTGCAGTGTTATTTACAATAGTCAAGATATGGAAGCAAACTAAGTGTCCCTTGATAAATGAATGGATAAAGAAGTACATATATGCAATGAAATATTAGCCATAAAAAGAATGAAATCTTGCCATTTGCAACAACATAGATGGACCTAGAGGGTATTATGCTAAGTGAAATAAGTCAGAGAAAGACAAATGCTATATGATTTCACTTATACGTGGAATCTAAAAATGAAATAAATTAACAAAACAGAAACAAACTCACAGATACAGAGAACATTTTGATAGTTGCCAGACGGGAGGGTGTTTGGGGTCTGGGTGAAAAATGTGAAATAATTAAGAAGTACAAATTGCCAGTTATAAAAATGGTCATGGGGATGTAAAGTACAGCATAGAGAATATAGTCAATATTTTAATAACTATGTATAGTGTCTGGTGGGTACTAGACTTATTAGAGTTATCACCTTGTAGGGTATATAAATGTTTAATCATTATGTTGTACACTTGAACAAATACAATATTGTATATCACCTGTAATTAAAAAATAAAATTTAAAATATAATGCATTATATTACACATTTAAGTAAATTTCACTTTGAAAAGAGAAAGTGTTTTTCTAAAATATACTCAGATATGGTGTATTAGTATACAGAGGCAGGCTGGCCCATACCTAGGGATGAGAGTCAAGAGGATGCAGAGACCACCAGGAAGATGGGAACCAGGTGGGAGCCTGGGGACAAGGAAGGGTTCAGGAAAAGACCTATAGTTCTTCTGTCTGATATAGCTTTATAATTGATAGAATGTAGATAATGTAAGGGACTTGTGATAAGAATTCCTTTAATCACCATGAGAAAGCTAGAGGTTAACTAAATAGAATCTGCCTCTGTACACTAATATACCACTGGATGGTTTACTTAGAAGTTGGTGAGTCTGTTTAGAAAGCAGAGCCCCTCACTTTGTTGTCTCATCATTTGTTTATAAGGGGTGAGAATTCTCCCTACTCTGGTGATTGAGCAGGGATTCCTGGGCATGGGGGCAGTGGGCTGCACATTTCATTGTTTTGAGACTTGGCCTGAAGACACATAAGTAGAATCTTGAATACCTAAAAATGAGGTGTCCCGTGCATATTCTTTCCACACTCTCAATCATTATTTCTTTATTCTAGGGCCTGGCCATGTCAACAGGAAAATACAGCTCTAAAGGATAGTATTACAAGGGTAATCCTCCAACTCCTCCCCGTGCATATCTCCCCATGAGAAGATATGACTGACTTATTATGCAGAATGTCTAGAGTCTGACAGGTCCTGGTTTGACACCAATGCTTCGGCCCCCTTCCCATATTCTTGAGTGCCAAATTACTTTTCTCTTTCCTCTACAGATAATCAACTCTCCTGAGAAAACATTTGCATTTATCTATACAAGAGATAATGAAAAATATCATGGTTACTACATTCATGTGTAGATACTCTCAGCAAAACATACCTCACTCCCCTGTCCCCTTCCCCAGCCTTTTGCCTTCTCCGACCCCCTGCATGGAACTCTGCATTTTGGCCAGTAGAGCAGAAACACAGTCACTGTCTCTCTTTAATAACTTAGGACATTGTGCTCCTAGGACTGCTCACCCGGGGCTGATGTGGTATTTTGCCTAGTGGATCCTGAGCCCCTAGAGCTGGATTGACTTCAACCACCAAGTGTTCACGGTGTGCTGACCTTCCAAGTTTGACATCTGATCTCGTGAACAGTTTTAAATAACAATAAATTAAAACTGAATAGATATAGCATGAAATATGGAAAAGAGTACAACTAGGAGGGGAAAGAAAGCATCATGATATCTACTGAATGCCTATCACTTTTGCACCATTACAAAGTCGAAAAATCCTAAGTTGAACTACCCTAAGTCCAGGACTATTTGTACATGAGTTCGCTGCAACATCTTGGCACCTCTTTCTGTAAATCCAAAACTATTTCAAAATTTTTTAAAAAATTAAATAAAATAGAGAAGAGTCTGTTCTTGAAAGTACTCTGAAAAATTTTTAAGTTGGTAAATTATGTTCAAAGAAAAACTTCAATCAATTCCCCAAAACATTCATTATCCAGACCTCATTTTTACTATAAAGCTATAAATCCTCTACAGTTCCAGTCTATGTCTTCCCTTTATATTTTTATAGCGCTTATGGTACTTTATTTTTGGAAAGATGTTTTATTTTAAAGTTGTCAAATTTTATAAATATTTTCCTTCATATTTTGTGCTTTCTGTGATTTGATGTCCTAAAGAATTCCCCTTTGTGTTCTTATAAAAGCTTAAACATTTTATATTTTATTCTCAGGACTTTACTATGACAAGGAATGATTTTTATATTCGCAAAGGAGTGTTGATTCTATGAAAATAAGGAATATCTTTTCTTTTTCATCCAGTGATTTTTAGTTCTGCAAATCATCTGGGGAAAGTTTAGCGCATGTCAGGGGGAGTCTGACCCAGTCTTTCGGGATTTGTCCCTTTGTCTGGGCCCAGGGCTCTTGCTTTTGGTAGGAAGAGGAAATATCAGGAACTTTGGATTGAGAAGGATTAAGGTCAGACATGCTGTTACTAGAGGAATAGAAATAAAAGATGACTGAAAAATTGAGAAGATAAAGAGAATTTGTAACTAGAGTGAGGTTTGTCAGCTTGATATTTTTGTAAATCTTACTGATGCATACACTACTTCTAGAAAATAAACAAAACTTGAGTAGAACTCAATGAATATGTACAAAACTAACTCAATTCTGCTAACATTAGCCAGATCAAGAAACAGAATATTAAAACCCTAAGACAAAAACTTAGTAGTCATCATCAAAAAAGTCGTTGGAGCTTGTTTGATAGTTATGGGACTTCTGGATAGGGATTCATTCACAGAAACCAGACGTGGAGGGGACACACATGGAGAATAAGGAGTGGTTTCCTTCCCATATATTATATTTACAATTTGTTTGTTTCCACACATACTCTGAAATCAGGTTCAGGGCAGACACGTTGGCAGAGGAGGCAGGATTGGACCTAGAGGTAGAGGGAGATACAAGTCTTATTGTAATTCATTTCAAACCTCTTGTTCACACACCCCATCCTAAAAAGACAAGGGTGACAGGGGCAGCGGGTGGGGTGTCTGAATACAGGTTGGAGGCTAGAGGGAACAGTGAGTGAGTGGGTGCAGGGAACAGGAAGGAAATAAAGGGAGGAATACAGGGACTAGAAGGTGAGGAAGCCAGGTTCATCCGGAGAAAAGCATGGCAGCAAAGAAAATCTAGGAACAGGGAAGTAGGACAAGAAAAGTGCCTGGGTTGCAGAGAAAACATACTTAGGACGCCACTCACTTGACATTTGCATCCTGTTTTGTATGCTGCCTCAAAACCTATTCTCTGCTCTCGGGTGAAACAGTGCCAGAAATATACCAGATAGCATCTTGTGAAGTTAACTCCCCCGCACCTCTCCACCCCTTAGGTAGCCTGCAATAATCAGAAAGCATGGCCTGAGAGTCAGCATAGTATGTATGGATGTCCCCTGGGAAGGACATGCTATGGCCCTTCGGTAGTCAGCCCCAGAGAGTCTAGAAACCCGGAGGCTGGTACAGAGTCAGCCACGAATGACAGTCCAGCATTTTCCTAGGAAGCTGTCTGTCTGATTATAGAGAGGGGCCCTTGGTTTTTGGTGGTGCTAGAGTTGCAGAAGTACAGTGGTTCTTTCAGGGGGAAGTGGCAAGGTTGAGTGGCTATATGTGGAGGAGGGGGACTTACCTGCGATAAGTAAGTGTGATTGGTGAATAGTCCTCGGCTCATAACCACAGTCTTTCCAAAAGATAGGTGAGTTGATGTTATGAATTCTTGGGATGCCCCTGGGAGCCTTGAGTGTCTGTGATGGGAGAGGAAGAGGAGCTAAAACCTTAGGTTTTCCTGGAAATTGCTGAACTCCAGAAATCATCTAACTCCTTCAGCCCAGGCAGATTGGAGACTATCGTTTATATTGAAGGAAGGGGGTAAAAAGGAAGGCGGTATCAAGTTTACCTTAATGGTGCTAACTCTGAAACCTTGTTTTAGCATAGTGTTCTTTGCAGGTCCTAGTATATCAATTAGCATTTCTGGGAGGGGGAAGAAATGGGTCAACTAACGGTTTACTGATAAAAAATTCTCCATCCTAAGTCTCCTGGAGACATGATTCAGATCAACAGAGTTCCCTTACCTCTGAATTTCTCCACCCCATGGTGAGACCTTTTCAGTGGAGACTTCTCTGTTGTCTCCCTAGATTCACCAATGTCTGACTCGCAGTAATACATCTGAGGGCGCTGGATTTTACAGATACAAGCACTGCAAAGTGTTGATAGAGACAGGAGCAAAAGAAAGGCCAGCAGGAATGAGGGATCCATGGTGGGACACAGGGCATATATTAGAACATGAACTTTTTTAGCCCATCTACCTACAGACAGAAACCTGGCTGGCTCTGGAGGACTGTCTATATTCCATAACATCTAGGGATCTAGAAAGACTGAGTCCAGCTCTCATGATCTTGGGCACAAAGACTATGCCCCATGTCTAAAGTGCTTTATCTCTCTCAGTCTGAGCTGAGGTGTACAACAACTTCTACAGAATACCCAGCACCACGAAGGTTAAATGATTTTACGAAATTCCTTTTCACCCTCGGGCTTATCTACCAGGGAGGTACAATCTGGTTACTGGGTGTAGCAATCACTTAGACTTGTTTTTCTCTCATTGTTATTGGGTACCCTTATCACTTGGCATTCTTCTCTGTATGGTTATTCCAAGGACCACCACTGCACTCATTCCTGGACAGTAATGTGGGCTCAACTGTGCTCCCCTAAAATTCAAGTTGAAGTCCTAACCCTCAGTGACTCAGAATGTGACTATTTAGAGATAGGGTCTTTAAAGACAGAACTGAGGTAAAATGAGGTCATTAGGGTGCATCCTAATCCTATAGGACTAGGATCCTTACAAGAAGAGGAGATTAGACACTTAGAGGCAAGCCCACTGAAGATACAAGGAGAAGATGGCCACCTATAAACTAAGGAGATACTCAGAAGAAAACAACCCTGCTGACACACCGTAGCATATAATGTCTACTAGTTTGAGTATCAAGAACTAGTCTTGCTTTATAATAAGGAACTGTTTTGATTCGTTTTTTATCTAAAACATTAGAATGGTGTATTAAATGGTTTTTGGCTGTTAGAAGGTGAAAATCCCTTCTATAGCTATTGAAATAGGGCAAAATTGAATCTCTGTTAACATTTGGTAAAGCTGGTTTTGGTCAGCTAAGCTCAAGTTTGAACTGGGAAACTCAGAATTTGACCATTTAGCTATGTTTTACCTAAAGAAGATAATTATTCTGAGTAAAGGCAAAACTACAAACTAATGTTAAAAAATGAGGAATTTTATGATGTGTAAGCTGAATGACCAAGAAAGTTTGGAAGAATGACTAAAACAAAACTGAGGGAGAGCTGAGAAAGAAAGTTTTGAATTTATCTTTAAATTTTGTTTTTACATTTGCTTCACTGACCATAAGAACAGTGCTCATGCATCATGCATCGATTCAAGTGTTACTTACTGAGCGCCTGACATAAGGCAGGCCCTGAGGAAACAGGTCAAAGATGCTCTTTGCCCTCAAGAATTCCAACTTAAATAAGGGCATGTTGTTGGTGGTAAGTAGGAAGTGTATCATAATAATGTGACAAGTGCATTAGGACACATAAGAGATACCTTATGTGGTCTTGGGGGTGAGATAGAATGGGAGAAGAATTTATTATAAGCTTGAAATTTAGAGTCCTATGTGAAAAGTAGTAATAGAAGAGGAGTTTCACTACATTTTGGTAGAATCTGCTCTAGAAGTAGAGGTAAAATTGACCTAGCTAGTGACAAGTAACCAGTATCCCCATTGCCATTCTCCATATCTATAAAAAAAGTAAAAAAAAAAAAAAAGTTCTTGTTTCTTTATAAAAGTTTTTAAAAAAATATATTGAAAGACATGAAAAAGGAATAAAAAATATAGGAGGTGAAAAGCTTTTGTGGGTCAAAAGATAATAAAGAAAAAGATGACAGAATGTCCTTTCAAAGTCATAATAGGTCATTGTTAAGAGGTCATCAAGGAATTATTTAATTATCTATGACAATGCATCTGTGTTTAACTTTGTTCTTTATTATTTGATGGGATCGTTGATCCTATGATTTTATATGTCTGATTAGAAATCTAAACTCCAAAGGTTTCTGGGAAGTTGAAGAACATTAAGCAGTTTTATATCTATTTACAAATTCATTTCAGTATTTCTCTGAATGACTTTAAACTTCCATTCCTTTATTTCTACTTTGAACCAGCTGTATCATCTGATTGATTCCTACATCCACTAATAAATTGAATTAAAACGTTGGTATGTCCTTATTGTATATTTATATGAGCCATACTTTTTAACTTTTTGAAATTATCCTTCAACAAAAATCGTTATTAGCAAAGTTCAACAGGAAATATTGATGTTTTTAGACATTAGCTGATAAAAGACAATTCACAGCCCCTTTGTTAAAGTAATCTGAAAGCTTAATTTGCTATTGATTTACAAAATGGATAAAAAATTTCAAGTTCCCAATGGGCCACGCCCCAAAGATAAGGCCCTAGAGGTCAAATGGTCCACCACTGCTTCAAGATCAAGTCTTAATGTTGAATAAAAAATCGATTATTTTTTCTAACACTATTTTTTATATGTACACAAAAACAATTTTGAAAAGATAATCACCATATCTCAGAGCAGAAAAGTATAAAATTATAAAGGGCTTTCATTTCCCACTTTATACAATCGTATCATTTACGATATTTGAAAATGAGCATATATTAGCTTTAATAAAACAACAAAACCATAAAAACAATAAATCCCACATTGAAAAATGTCAGTTTCATATTACTTATTTGTGATACTAATTATTCCTACTGTAACCATTTTTAATCATCATAGATAATTCTTAATGGACTATCCCATTTAAATATTTCTTCCATTGAATAAATATTTAAAGATCAACAATAGACCACTACACCAGCAGCATCTCTCTCCCATCAATTCACTGAATAAATACTATGTATTGTTTATAAGAAATGTGTGATATATATTATCTTATTTAATCCTCAGCACTCCTTTGGAATAGATATAACTATCCTATTTCAGAGACAGAGTAAACAGAAGCTTAGACAGGATACGTTATTTTAGACAAGTCAAACTAGAATTTGTATCTCAGATTTCACAGCACCCAATTCTAGGCTTCATCCACTATTCCACACCACCTCTGCTCTACCATATAGTGTTCATGTTAAAATGCAAAAACATGAGCAAATTTCCAGAACATTTAAGGCCAAAATCATCTCATTATTCTTTTGTATAAATCTAATCTGGTCACCTAAAATTCAGAAGGTGTAAACTGCATGATGATGATGATGGTGTGTGCCTGTTTTCACAGGTCTGTGAATCCCAGATCTGTCTCTCTGTGGAAGCCAGTCAGCATGATCATACCTCAAAGAATTAGAAAACAAGAAGGGGCACAAAATCCTTTCCAAGTCACCTGCTGCCAGTGAAATAAGATTTGAATGGATTTGCTAATGTTTCAAAGTACTTCCTTGCAGACAGCTAAGAAATTCATAAAACCAGCCAGGAGACTTAGATTGCCTGTAAGTGTAAAGAGTTATGATAGAGGAGTAACTGGCTACACCCAGAGAGCCTTTTAAAAGGAGACTGATAAAAGAGAGAGGAAAGGGCCCCTTTGATCATTCTCATGCAAATCCCTGATAGCTGACAGAAAAGTGCTTTAGGTTGTGCCATATTTTCTTTTTAAAATGCATATGAAACAACTAGCCTAGAAGTAACACTCTCCTTTTGAAGATTTTTTTTTTCTTAAATTGGAAACAATTATGGGAGTTAGATTCTTCCTCATTTTAAATAGAAATTTTCTGTATAACCTTTTCTCTGGAAAATTCCTTCAGAGGTGAAGACAACAAAACAATGCAATTAGCTTCTGGATTTTGTTTATCAGAATGGCTCAAAGTCCCCTCTTCTCTCGTGTAATCATCTTGCATGTAATCAGAAAAAAGAAGCACGAAACATCAGCACCAGCTGCTTCATTTCCTATTTCTTGGATTTCAAGAGAGACTCACCAAATGGTTTCCCCACTCAGCTGAAGGATGGAGAAACAGGCAGTTAAGAGCCCCTTTTTTGTTGAATTTTCTTCTGTAAGCACAGTCCCTTTCTAGATTCCTTTACTTCTCTGGCCACAAGGATGGGTCATCAGGCGAGGTGGGATCCTTTGTTGGTTGCTTCAACTCTAGTTCTCTCTTCAATTATTAGGAAAAGGGATATGACTTGGCAGAAGATGGTGGTACGCCCCAAAAAGAGAGGGAGGCACGAGAGCCCCTGCTCAAGCTCCTCTCCCCGCTACAACGCTACTGCCCTTCCTCCATTTGCATATCTTCAGGAGACAGCTTTGGCACTGCCTCTCCCACTGACAGATCGTCGTCCTTACTAGCAGGCACTGCAGAACTTTTCAGAACTTTTGACAAACTTCATCAGGCCCACAGAAGAGACTAGGACTTAATTGTTCTCTAATTATTTTTGGATAATTTAGCTCTCATTTATTTTTCCATTAATTGAACAGTAATTGAACGACAGTCCTTGGAGTCTTCTGGGGAACAGACTGAAGAGGAAGCCTCTGCCCTTGGGGACCTGCCAGATTACTCTGGATGGTAGATAAGTCAACAGCGTTTGCAGTTTGCTATGATAATTCTCTTCAAATTCAAATAATGCTAAACGGAACCTCAGCTCCTTCCCCCAAACTTGTTTATTCTCTTAATGGCAGTAGCAGTTAGTCTCAAAGTAACTCAAGTGTGTCCCCTTGGGGGGGGTCACCCTTGCCTCTGCCTTCTCCCCCATGTTCAGGCCCAATTATTAATTTCCAAGTCAGCACCCCCATTACCTGATAAGCACTGCTGGGCCTTCACTCACACTGTCCCTTCTGCCTTAACATTCTCCTTTAGTCTAGTAATACTGGCAGAAAAAAGTCTATGAGGACAAATGCAAAATATATGGAGAGTTATGTTTATTATTACTATTACTATTATTTCAAAAGACAGAAAACCCAATTCAAACTGTCTTAAATAAATGAACTCTATTGGCTAATAGAAGAAGAAGTCCATGACTGGCTTCAGGTGAGGCTTGATTCAGGGTTCTGATGATGTGACCAAGATTTAGTTTCTCTCTCCATTTCTTGCTCTTCTTCCTTGGTGCTCACTCCAGTTTCTAGTAGTCTCTTCCCTGTGGTTCCAAGATGGCTCCAGCAGTTTCTTTGGCTATATATGTCCTGCTTACCTCCAGAAGCAATTGGAAGTTGTCGAATTCTCAGAAATCTCCATGTGTCCACCATTAAACTGATCACTGTGGCCAGGAGAAGGGTCATTTAGAGTGGCCGAGGCAATAAAGCTTCATTCTGGAATTGAAAGTAAGGTCACAACTACTTAAGCCATAGCAGGGAGTAATCTTTCCAAAGAAAATTCAGGATGCTGCAGCTGGTAGGATGTGGGGATGCAGAGGAAGCAATAAACAGATGTCTCCAATAGGGCCTTTCAAGGAATGCTTAGATGACGTGATGCAGGTCTGGATTGGACGATGGCGCCCACGGGGAGTCAGTGGGATCTTTAGTCAGTCAGTTCTTTTCAGATTCCTCTATCCTACTTATTGGATAGAATAATGATGAAGGGAAAGTAGAGATTTTAGAAGCTGGTAGAATGTTAAAGAATAGATGGCAGTCCTTTGGTGGAGGGATTAAACTAGTGCAAAGTCATGGCAAATGGAAAATTCTAGGTTAAATAAATCCAATAAATAATTAAATAAGCATGTATTACTGTGTGATTAAGCCCTTTTTGGCATTCATCGAGGAATATACAGGTATTAGAAACAAGCCACTTGCCCTCTGCTCTTTGCATTTAACGTATGGACTCTAGAGTAAACAAATCAATTAAGGCAATTAAGGCAAAAAAGAGCTTCCTCAAGAGGAAGATGATGTCAGAATCATACTCACCCATCTTATCACTGTGTCATCCTAGGGAAGAATGAGTTGTTTAAATGTTATAATTTTTTCCTCAATTTAGTTTTATTAATGAAGATTAATGAAATCTTAAACAAATAGTTATAATCTTAAGGACACTAAAACAACAGAATATTAGCTAGCAGGGACCAACCCGTGTGACTCATCTGATAGGTGAGAAAACAGGTTGGGGGACAGAAGCGATAGGCCTGAGATCATCGGCCTGAGATCACCGGGAATGGGTAGTTAAGCTGCTGGTCTTCACACAGCCAGTCCAGGGCTGGCTCCTCCTGCAGATCCAGGCGTTTTCTTTCTTCCTGCCTCACTTAGGATCTCAGGGGCAGCCCTTGGACCGTGTAAGCCTGGGAGCCAGTGAGTTGTTATTGTTTTTAAAAATGACTTTATTAAAGTATAATTAATATACAAAACCTGTACATGCTTAATGTATAAACTTTGATGGGTTTGGACACATACATCCACCTATGAAACCATGGCTTCACTTTCAGGAGGTACCTAAAACAGTCGAGCTCACAGAAGCCCTTGAGGTTCTTATGCACCGCCCAGAGTGGGACACGCCTTCAGAGTGGGACACGCCTTCTTTGCTCACATAAAGACTGTTGTTCCCAACAGTGACACCACTAGATGGCAGAAAAAATCCATGTGCCTGAGAGGAGCCGTCTGTTCTAAAAGTCTGGAGCTCTCAGTCTCTGATGAGACCAACTCATCGGTTAGGTGAGTAGAGAATTAGGTATCGCTTTAGAATCAGCTCACTCCCACACCAGCCCTCCAAATCTGCACCTCTCTCAGGAGTCAGAGGGTTAATCTCATCCTTCTTTTCATTAAAACGTATTAGAAAGAAAGAATCTACTTTGAAAACTACTTTATGAAGGGCTGGAATGACCACTAAGTAGTTTTTATTACTTCCTACTAGAATGTTCTGCCTTACAGTAGAAACTGTCTGACAACCCAAAATGACGAATCTCTAGTGCCCAGAAGAGCATCTGAAATATTTTTGGATAAGGGAGCGTTCACCTGCCTCTGAAATGAAGATGGTGGAGGCAGCCAGCTAATTCTAGTAATTAATAATAATAATAATAATAATAATAATAATAATAGCTTGTATTTGTTCCTTATCACATGCCAGGCACTTCATATCGGCAAATTAATATTCACAATAATCATAAATATACAGAAGCTTGGTGAGCAATTGCTCAACGTCATATAATTAGAAAAACATAAGTAACTTAAAATTTTTACTTATACTGCATGGAATTAACAATACAGTGCTCGATGTTAACATTGTTAGGGCTCTATGAATTCAGATGAAAAGTAATTGTCTGCTTGGCCTTGGTCATTCCAGCCTTTCATAGAGTAAAATCCTATCACTGGACCACTGGAAAGAGTGACTCTAGGAAACAGTTTTAGCTGTGTTACCATGAGTAAGAATAAGCACACACTCTTAAGGGAGCATTGTGACAATAACTAGGCTGATATTAGCAGAAGATTTTAAACCAGGACTGAACTGCAGACTCCAGGTTACGGGGTCTTCTTTAGTGACGCAGCAGTTAGGCTGTACACCCCAGCTGCTTCGAGATGCCGCTTGAGTCTACCTGCTACCTCCTTGAGAGCAAAACACACCCAGTCGGATGTACTTCTCTGGTTTATAACTTGATGTCCAAGAATTTTGGGCAACATATTAGCACCCCCAGTTAGCACTCCTGGTACAGAGTGAGGGTTGTCTGTGATGTGGTGTCTTGTGTGACAGTCCTCTACCCAGAAAATCTCTCTACTTACTGGCCCATTTCCTAAAACTGTAGTTGGTTAGGATTCGTGGTAGAAAGTAAGACAATCTAACTCTAAGATGATCATTAAAAAAGTGGCTATAAGATCAATTAAAGTGTACCTCATGACACATAGAATGGAAGGCAGCTCGACTTCAAAAGGGATGGAAGCAGAAACAGGTAAGATGCTAAGATCTCTCTTTGTCCACCTCCCACCCCTACCCACACTTCTCTCTGTACATTTTCATTATTCTTCTGATCTCTGAACTTTTCTTGCTTCTTAATAAACATCCTGGCCACCCACAGCTCTAAAGTCCCCATATTATATGTCCTGCAACACAAGAAAATCTGACTTGTTGGCCCCAATTCCAAGTTCCTCATGAAAACATATCATGGGCTAATTCTGGGACAATAGTATGCAAAGACCTTAATTTTTCCTTGTCTGGGACCACAGCATGCCTTAGAAGTTTTTTTTGTTTTGTTTTTCCCACGGTAAAGAGGCTGCTATTGCTCACTTTTAGATAACGATGTATCAGCTCTGCTAATACAACCTGTTAATTTCAAAGGACTTTATACGTTGGCTGTAATTCACATTTTCAGAATTGGGAAATCTGTGTCTTTTGAGATAGAAGAATTCTTTTCTCTTTTCTCTTTTCTCTTTTATTTTTCTCTCTAAAATATCAGAATGCTATTTTTCCAGGTGCCATGTGGCTCTTTGATAACACACAGGCTGCTTTAGTTGTATTTAATGCACATTATCGCCAGCTGCTCAGCTGTAAGAATTTTTTTTTTTCATTTTGGGGGGTGATGGAGGGCCTCTTGTAAAAAGTGCACCCTGAATGTCACAGTCTCAATCACTTATGTCTTCCTGGTATCAGGGTCTCTGTACTGCAGGGGGCACAATCACTCTTTATTTCTTTAAGTGTGTGAGCAGATAAAGTTCCTGGTAAGATTGTCAGATGGCCACAATACATGGTCAGACTCCAGTTGCCTCTTTGTATTGCCCTTTGTCCCCTTCATGTCCACTCTACTGTGATGGAAGGTTGACCTGTGGATCTTGCCTGGTTGCCTAAGAATCGAGAAACGGGACCCAAAGCTGAGGATAAAAAGCCATCACAGACTAGACAAATATAATTAGATACCAGACCCTCAAAGAAGACTCCAAGCTGTCTCCTTCCTTGCCAAGCTCACACACACTGGTCAGGAAGAGTGCTGGTGGTGATTTTCCACTTACATTCTAGCCTCTCAGAGATTCTCCATGACCATCCTTTATGAAGTATAGAGGCGTCAGGAAGACAGCTGGGCAACTTCTTTCCCTAGCTGGATGTGTCTGTTCATACAGGACTGGCTTGAAGAGTGAGAAATAGAACTTGTGATGGGCAGCATGAAGGAAGGAAAATAGAGAGCAATGTAACCGCAGTAACTTTGTAGGGTCAAGGTCATGAGAGTGTCTCATGGGATCAAGAAGAATCTACTGAAGAATGAGCTGGTCTTGGGCATCCTTGCTGGCTCTGTCTTATAATCCATAGTTACTGTAAATTTCCTTTTTGATAACATAAAAGATCAATTCCAGGTGGATTGTAGTTCTACATGTGATAGATAAAACATTAATGATTCTAGAATATAATTTAGGAGGGTGTCCTCATGACTCAGTGCCCGGCGATAGTCTCCTCACCAGGAGACACACCCACACACTCACATGGCATAGATGCTTTACAGTGCCAGCTGTTTTACAGTTTATTTTGTACTCAGACAACCCTGCGAGGTAAAAACAACTCCCCACTTCTGAGTCTCAGAAAATTAAAATTCTACATCTGACTGGCTGCCAGCTTCGCAAACCTGATGAGTATGTGATGAGAGGTCTGATTGGAGTTCTCAACTGAGCTCTCATCTCAACCCACAAGTTTGCTGCAATGATATCTGTAGTTAAAATCAGGGCTCTTTTCAAACAGAAGTGTTAGATATTCTCAAATTATGAGGAAAAAATCTAATATTCATTAAGCACCTATCATGCCGGGGACAGAACCAGCTCATTTATACGCATCACCTTGCTCAGTCCTTACCACAGTCCTAGGAGGCAGATGTAATTATGCCCATTTTTATAGCTGATGAAACTGATTGTTAGATAAGTGAAACATCCCCCCCAGAGTCACAAAGCTAGCAACTGGAGGAGCCAGGACTGGGATCCAGATGGTCATCTTTATTTACTATCCATGAAGCAAAAAAGGTAGAGGTTATCTGGCTTAGAAATTTCCCAGAACATACGCTGCCCACTGCTGGCCTCCACTGCAGGACACTCTCGGTTCTCCCTCCATGGAACCACAGGGCTCCCGTGCTCTTCCTTTTCAACAGCCATTCAAAGGATTATTTTCCAGTTAGACTGAAGGACGTCTAGGGCCAGATTCATTTGGCTTTTGGACTTTTTTTTTGCTGCGTGATTTTAAATGTCATGTCTAGCTGCAGAACTATAGATGTGGTATGCTTGATATTTCAGAACAGTGCTCAGTGCTTCATTTAAAAATAGACTTAAATTTTCAATTTTATAAGATTCATAGAAATGGAATAAATATAGAAGAGTACCATGGGGCATAGCATTATATTTATTTTGATGTTTTAGGAAATATTTCTTTATTGTCCAAAAATAAAGGTTCAGAAGCAGAAAGCATATCACTGATGATAATCATTTATTCTACTCTGATTCCCCCTCCATGATTATAGACAAACATTTCTGTGAAATCTGTTTTTCATTCAGTCTATGTCTCCGTGTCTGTCTATCTCTGCAAACATCCAACACTCAAGATAAGAAGTAGGTGGTAGAAATGTGATTGCTGGCTTGAAGATGGAGGGAACCATGTGAACAGCACAAGAAGGAAATGAATTCCATCACCTTCTCTCCTTCTATAATCCAGAATTGTAGAAAAGGTTCTTCCCTTAGAAACGGGAGTGGGCAGTGATTGCCATCCTTATGGGAAAGTCTCATATACATTATCACAAATTAACTTCAGAGAGGAAGATGCTGGGATAGTAGGCGAAACTGAAAATGGCCAGCCCTGGATTGATAAACCTATCCATGGCTTTATTAGGAAATAGTCTTGTATTTTAAATTATTTTAGGTGTTTGGTTGACAGTCACTAATGAGTGCAACTCATTTGAGAAGTTGTTAATCCTGGATTGGGAGCCAGAGAATGATAAAGTTATGTAACTGCTGAACTATTTATTTAGAAGGATGAATCTAGTCGTAAGAAATTTAGAAGTTTGGGAATGCAGGGTAGTGGTAACCTGTTGAATTAGTGTATTTATTTGAACTTTTAGCTTACCTCAGGGAGAAACATGGCAGGGTGAGCCTAGAGGCAAAATCTGTTCAGATCTCCCTGTGAGGAAGGACAACCAATAAATCACAGAATGTTTGAAGAGGACAGTGTCCCAGAAACTTCAAGCGGCAGGACCTGCGAGAATATGCCAAGTCTGTGGTGTCTGTGCCAGAAAAAGGACAATAGCTAACTAAGCTCAGACAGCTTCAGTCTGATGGGTAGGAACTGGAGTTAAATTTTAAAAGTGGTACCTGAAATACTACTTGTTGGTTTAGCATACCTATCCTTCATGAAGGGGTCTGTTTTTTTAACTCTTGTTTCACATGTTATTTAAGGATAACATAAGTGTTTGGCTAAAGATAAGGGTTTTTTTTTTAACTAAAATTAATTTTATTGAATAACAACAAAAGCAGCAAAGTAACAGGAAGACCTGATGAAATTAACTAGGGTTTGAAATTAGATTTTGGAGGGTTTGAAACCTTGATCTGCCATTTCTTAGCTGGGTGACCTTAGTCAGATTACTTAATTATTTTGGTTTCAGCCTTCTCATTTGTTAAACTGGTACAACGATATCTAATTTTTATGGTTGTTGTAAAAAATGGATGAATATAGTAAATGAAAAACCCTCGTTCAGTGCCTGAAACTTAGTATGTAATCAATAAACAATTCTGTACAAACGAATATTACTTCTCTTGGTTAATACATCAAGGCAGTTATATTTACTCCTGAGTCCCTTTTCCCTGACTGGCACCATCCTTTCTAATTTCTTGATAACTTATTTGGTAAATACATGGGATTTTATTAATAGCAAATTCACTGCTATTAGCTTCAAAACTTATGTTACTTTCATTAACTCTCCTGTTCCCATCATAAAATGCTAGAGAGATTTGTATTGAGTAACAATTAGAATTAGTGAGAGATCATGACAAAGTCCTTAACACCTCAAAACAAGAGGAAGTTGGACACCTCCGTTACTTCAGTTAACCAGGTGAAACCCCTGCATTCTGCCTGAATAACAAGAATA
Organism: Macroglossus sobrinus; assembly: GCA_004027375.1. Taxonomy (NCBI): domain Eukaryota; kingdom Metazoa; phylum Chordata; class Mammalia; order Chiroptera; family Pteropodidae; genus Macroglossus; species Macroglossus sobrinus. Next base: position 819,932 of record PVKZ01000259.1, on the reverse strand, counting down.
ATTGAAGTTGCATATATATGTCACAAGAAAATAGATACTTCTTTGAAAATTTACTTTAAAAATAGCTCAAGAGACATGTAGGTATAGTCACAACATCAAAACTCGATTTCATAAGGGACAGCATGGGAGAGAGAGAACTCACTATACTGAAAGGTTGGGAGAATCTAGGTCATCTCATTCCACTTCACTCCTAGTTCCCAGAGCTCAGTCCCCTGGCATGGAGGTGAGGTCTGCAAGGCACTGGTCAGACTCAGCTCTGTGCTCGTCTGAGCTAGTCCATGACCAGGTCCATGGCAGACAAAGCTGATGGCTATATTTCAACCAATTTATCTCTTTATTCTATCCTATTCTTGTTGACACTAATATTTGCAGCCGGGGATAAAGGTCCTTAAATACTTTCTACAGCAATTCATTGTTTTGCAAAATCAGAGTAATATCAAAGAGGGCTGTGGCTGCAAAAACTGAAAAATGACTCTGCGTAGCTTAAATGTGAAAGGAAGTTATTTCAAGATTACTGGGTAGCTCATCAGACTGAAAGAATTGGAAATCAATTAGGCACAATATCAAGGCAGCTCTAAGAATCCAGTAGCAGAAGTGATTGGTCAGTCTCCTGTGGAGAACGGTATCCAAATGGCTTAGATACACCTCCATTCCCATGGTGTGTCATTCCTCTTGAGACTCAAGGTCTGGGAAAGGATGTCGAATTGTGGGGAGGGGAAGAGTCTAGGGCACTGTGACTGACACGACCAAAGGCATTGATTCGTTTTGCAAAGAAAAACCAGAACACTGTTACTTAAAGCACATTGGAAGTATTCTGGACAGGCTAAACCCGACTACAAGTCACATCACACTGGCAGGTAATGATTTTTCCTGGAGTAAAGCTTTCCCAGTAAATCAGTTGCTAATGATGAGTGAAGTATAACAGTAGCTAATTATCTGACCAACACCTCACTCTTATTAGAGCTCATCTATGGCAGGCCACTTTGGCATAGATGATTTTACAAAAAAAGGGAAAAAGAGAAACGAGTAAGGAAGAAGAGGCAGAAGGAGGGTGGGGAGGAAGGAAGAGAAAAATGTGGCTCAGATCACAGCTTCCATAACCCAGTAAGGGTTAAGGTGGTAGGATAACTAAAGTCCTTACATCTGCCCCGCGTACAATGCACTTGACAAAATTCTCTCGTAATGCCCGGTGGTGGATGGAAGAACATACAGAAAGAAAATCTTATATCTCAGCCTTGTCTACTGGAAGTATAACGCCAGCCACAGAAGTAATTTTAAAATTTTTAGTAAGGGACACTAAAAGATAAGTAAGAAGTAATAGCTAAAAATATTTTAATAACATATTTAAGTCATTATGTCCAGTGTAAGTTCAATATGTTATCAATACAAAGTGTGAATGACATGTTACCTTTTATTCATATTATATCTTTGAAACCTGGGGTGTACTTTACAATCTAGCATCTCTCAGTTCAGACTAGCCACCTTTCGGTTGCCACGCGTGGTTAGTGGCTACGACAATGGAAGCTCAGGAGAGTCTGACATTCTGGCTACAATTGTATCTGGGGGGCATGAGGATGGACTGTTTCAGTTTTCATTTATTCTAAGCAAAAATAAAGGCAAGCACACCCTTTACATTCCATGTTTACCAAACTAAGATGGCTTGTTTTTGTTTCTGATTCACATTGTAATTATTTTCCAGTTCCTGTTCTGAGGAGAAATCGGTGTTCTGCAAAATTTCAACCACGTTTACTTGGAAACAAAAGAGAGGACCCCTAAACAGAGGAGGAAAACAAGGCCCGATGAGACTAGGTAACTTGCCCAAAGATTGCAGGCTAACAGGTTGGCAGGCTGGGATCGGAGTCTCATTTGCCTCATCTGTAGTGTGGCTATCATTCTGCATCCTACTCGCTGGGGGTGTAATCAGGCCCATTTTTCCAGGTCCCCACTCCTTTGCTATAGATCTTGGTGTGTAGCTTACTGCTCCCTGAACCTCCAAGTGTGAGCATGGTGGTCAAAGGACAGCTGCCCTGCTCTGACAGGGTAAGAAATGACACTCGGGCTAAGAGGAAGCTGCCTCTGCTTCTTTGTCTGCTCTGCACAAAAGCTGTCACTTACATCCACTTCCTTAGCAATTTTGTGGTCTAATGACTAAGCGTTTGATGATGTGCACATTTTAAAGCTTCATTCTCTTGCTTACAGAGAAGCCATCTGTGGGGCACAGGGGAGCTTGGAGAATGACTCTGTCTTTATTGGACTCACGTGGCTCCAACTCAGAGGCTGGCATGGATCATTTGTAATTTTTTTTAAACAATTTTTTTTCTCAGTGTGAGTATAATATATGCTTTATGCAGAAAATTCAGGAAACAATAGGTTTGTATCACAAACACAAATAAATAAAAATCATCTATATTCCTGGCAGTCATGAAAAAAAAAGTCTGAAAATTTTGAATTTTCATGAATTTTCTTTTGGTGTTTCTTTTTTCCTCCTCAAAAATATATGCATATAACATAGAGTTTCTTGTTTTAATGAGATTATACTGTACAATTTGTTTTATAACCTACTTATTTTCACTCTTTGCCTCATTGAGTCCTCTGGGTAAATTTTGGTTTCTGGTGATTCTCTTGGATCTCCAGGGTTGCTTCACACAGCTCCTTTCTCACTGGCCTCATGATCCAGCTGAAGCTGGGCCTGGTGCCCTGGGTCACCCTGGAGAGGAGGCATAGACCAGCCACTCTCACTCCCATTGGCTTTCTTGAGGAACCAAAGACTGAGTATTTCAATGGGTTGAATTTTCAGAGTGTATGAAAGCTTGCTGTGGCCTGCTGGACAGCTGCGGATATGGCTGGAAGCACGTCTACGAGCTTCTGTGGGTGTGGAAGAAGTGTGTTTACCATTCTGGGGCTCTACTGGGAATGTTGGAAGGAAATGATGAGTTCATCATGTGTGAATAAATGCACGTCCTCAGCCCAGTTTGCAGTGGGCAGATACGATTACATAAAATCTAAGACCCTGCCATCTAGCCAGCACATGGCCTCTATCCCGCAACTAACCCCAACAGCACCAAGACAGTCCAGGCAACAGATGGTGAGACCTAGCTTTCCCTGCTTTGGGGACATAGAACCCACGCAGGCCTTCGGAAGAGGCATGGGTTGTCCAGGTGGTACAGGGGGCGGGGGTAGTAGGCAGTGATATAGATGCATGTCTGTCCCTGTGAGTTCATGTTCCTACTCTTTGCTGGAGCAAACACTCAAGAAGTAATTAATTAAATCTTCACACTAACAAGCACCAAAGAACAGTAAACATTTCTTTCACTAGCTTTTTCACAGATACATTTGTTGACCTACTCCCAAAATTCATCCTATAACACGTTGTGCTGATGACTGCAACAGAGAAGCAAGGGGAGAGAGATTTTTCAGCTTGCTAACACATGAATAATAGTGTCTCTGTCTTTTTATTTACTTAAAAAAATGTACTGCCTACAAATAGAGAAGATGACATGAGTATATGCATAGATTATGATACGAATTTTGCTCTTCATTTGCTGAGAAAACTAAGCTCTGTTTCAAAGAAGATGTTTAAAAAAAAAAAACAAAAACGCTAGTTCACAGTACTTTTCTCCTGTTGATCACCTTCTGATTGTTGACAGTTAGCTTTGCCAATTTCTTTTGCCCAGAAACTTTGTGTTCCTGTCAGGATTCTCTCCAGCAGTGTTCGGCAGAAGTATTGATTGTTCTTTCACTCGGTAGAAGAAGAGCCAAGCCCCCCTTCAGTGAGGCCACTCTGGCTCTCAAATGATCACATTCCGTCATTTACATACTGTGTGATTCTGGGCAAATCCCAGCACCTCCAGGAGCCAGATGCCTCACCTGCAAGATGGGGATGATGCTATCTGCTTCATTGGGCCTGGTGTGGGTACCATGAGGTTGCAAATGTGGATGCTCCCAAGAAAGTGCACAGCTTATAAAAAAAAACAATTAAATGTATTGTCTTTTTCTCACTCAGAACAAAAGTAAATAATTCCTACCATTTAGCAAGCACATGATGTGTGCCAGGCATCTAACCGGGGTGTTGTTTAATCCTAGGAACATCAGAGCAATCCAATGAGGGAGCATTACAAACTCATTTTGCAGATGAGGAAAATGAAATTCAGGAATTTGGTTCTGCTCCCTTCCCTAGAAATGGAAGAGCCAAAACTGGAAATCGGGAGCATGTACTTAGGAATGGCGCATCTCAAACACTGCACTAGAGTTCTTTCTCAGAGGGAGGTCTTGTCTGATAACATCCTAAACAAGTTAGTGTGTGTGTGTGTGTGTGTGTGTGTGTGTGTGTGTGTGTGTGTGTGTACACATTACTACTTGGGAGTAAAATATGAGTAAATGGTAGACACTCAAAAACACTTCTTTCTATGAGGAGACGCTGCCTGTTTCCCAGGTCTCTATGCTCCAGAGCAGGTGGGGACCCAGCACTGCCCTCGGTTCCCTTCTGGCTGTCAGTCCACTCCCTCTCAGAGGAGAGGAACCCAGAGTGCAAGGTCCCTGGGATCCTCTGCCCTTCAGAGGCACCTGACCACTCAGCCCCTTGCTATACCAACTCAAAAGCTCACTGGAGAGGTTGCAGCACATGCTACAAAGCAGCGTTTACTCCCACGCCGACTTAGGTAGTGAACAAGCACTAGGAGACACTCTTTCTCCACATGATCAACATGTGCCGCCTGTGCTTTGACCCTTTCTTTGAGAACAGCCTATTTATTTTCTTTATTTTATGAATACATGGTGCTTTCTCTGCCACAAAAATGCTCTGAGAACCTTTTCTTTGAATCAATGAATTCCTTCTTGGGCCAAGTCCTGTGCTAAAAGCTGGGGATTCAGTGGTGGCCAAAACAGGTGATGTGGACATTAAAGACAATATTTCAAATAAGTATTTGTAAGAGATCTATGCACAGTTAAGAGTAATACAGAATGCCATGTAAACACATGATAAAGGAGCTTAAAAGGACCCACAAATGGGAGGGGTGGGGTCAAAGGATAATAATTTCCTATTGCTGCTATAACACTTTACAGTATACCTAATGACTTAAAACAAAACAAATCTATGGCCAGAAATTTGAAATGGATCTCACAGGGCTAAAGTCAAGGTTCTGACTGGGCTGTGTTCCTCCTGGAAGCTCTAAGGGAGAATCTGGATCCTTATCTTTTCTAGTAGTTGCCCCATTCCTCAGTTTGTGACTCCCAGCCAGTAATCATATCACTTCCACCTCTGTCTCCATCATCACATCTCCTTCTTTGACTCTCCTGCCTTCTACTTTCCTTGATAAGGACCCCTAAATTTCATTGGCACCACCTATATAATCCAGGATAACCTTCCCATCTCAAGATACTTCATTTATTCACATCTGCAAAGTCGCTTTCACTATGTAGGATAACATATTCACAAGTTTCAGGGATTAGGGTAGAGACATTGTAAGTAGGCCATTATTCTGCCTACCACATGAAGTAAAGGAAGAGTTAAGGAAAAGGCAATATGAAGATACAGTATTCAGAAGAATTCTCAAGGGGAAAGTGAGCGAGAAGAAGGTGTAGTGAGCAGCAAAGACATCCAGAGAGAATGCCTTATGGAAAAGTCTAGAGAAAGACAGAGTGAGAACACAGGAGCTCAAGGCCGCTGACAAAGGCCAACTCATGAAGGATTTGACTGTGTTCTCAGATGACTGAGGAAGAAAGATTTAGGTAAGGAAGGGGTGGTCCACATCCGTGCTTTCAAAGATGACTTCAGTGGTTCTCTGAGGAATCAGATTACAGGGCAAGAATGAATTCTGGGAGGCCATGGCAGTGAGAGGGAAGAGAACATGGTGGCTTGTATAGGATGGTGGGGTCAGATTCAGAAGATATTTAAGAGGTGGAGTTTACTGAGATAGGCAATAGATCACTGGGTGAGTGAAGGTGAGGTTTCAGGATGACCTCGAGGCTTCTGGTGTGAACACCTGGTTGAGTGGTAGTAACTACATGAAAGCTTTAAAAGAACAGAAGGTATGTGGTGAGAGTTCATGAATAAAATTTTAGACTAACTTAAGTTAACTTTTTGACATTCAAGTTCAGCTGTTGAGTAGACATACTGATAAGGAATAAAAGTCAAGGCTAAACCGTTTTAGAGACATTTATTCAGGCAGTATGACATGTTGTTAAGAGAGATGATTTGGAAGCAAAAGTTTACCAGAGCATGTTTTTCCAACAACTCTCTATGTGACTGGATTGAGTCATATAAATCCTCAGAGCCTCAGTTTCTTCATCTTTAAAATTAGTACTAAAATTTCTTGTCATGCTGATAATACCACGTTGTTTTGAGAATAAAATTATAAGATAGATATAAAGTGCTTTGTAGTCTTTAAATGCTTTATAAGTGTTATTCTGATGCTTTTTAATAGAAATAATTATTAGGATACCTAAATTCTGAGGAAGCATATTACCATTATTGATTATAAAATAATCTTAATCACATTTAATATTTTTTCTCTCTATGTGGATTAAATAATTCCACTTCTAAATCTTCTGAGATCCCACATTCTGATTGTTTGATCATTTCAGTGGACAGAGCTGGTCCTGTGCAAAATCCCTAGGAAAGTAGGGAGACGTAGGAATCATGTGATTGAGGGAACAGGAGATTGCTCAGGGGAGAGGAGGTCAAGAGAACATTCCTTGTGTGTCTACTATCTCTGCATATCTCACACTGCCTTACAAGATGGGTGTTCTCTTCCAAATGTGCTGTTAAGGAAGCAGACTTTTTTAGGGTAGTCATTGACTTTGTCAAGAACACTCAGCTGGTGGGTGGTACAGCCAGCAGCATCTGGTGCCCATGTTCTCCCACCATGTTCAGAGAACTTTGGTGTCCTTTTGCCCTGCTGGAGATGCTCACTGAGCTGACACTATTTTGGTTTCAAAAGAGGACCCTAACTGGTACTCACTAAGGTTGTAACTTAGCTGAGGTTTTCATCTCAGAGCAGAGCTCCTTGAAAATGAAAATTTGCTTTTGTTATTTTTTAATAATCAGAAACTTCCAGTAGATATACAATACAAATTTTTAAAACTGAATTAAATGACCCCTCTCAGTGTCACTTCTATTATAAAAAACAACTCAGAAATAGCAATGTTCCCTCTGGCAGTATTTCAGAAGGAGAGAACTTCCAGAGGAGCAATTATAGGTGTGCATTCTGGAGTCTAAGGGAGCACTGTCAAATCCAGCTCTCTATTCCATTGACTCATAACTCTTGCTGAGGCTGGAGTTCTTCTCTGGAAGGCACTTTTCCAAGTTCTGCATCTGCCCCTGCTCTAATTCTTGGTGAAAACAACGAGGCTTAAATTCTGTCGTCTGCCAGGATATGGAGTCATAGTTCCCCTTTGCTTTCTTCCCTCAGAAAAAGCAGTTCAATGCATGAAATAAAAAAATGCAGCAGACACATGCATTTTCATTTGTAGTAGCTAAGTCCGGGATACTTGCCCTCTTATAGAAATTAGGCTTCTTAATCGCTCACTTCAATCTCCAGTAATATATTACATCTTAAAATGATTTCTAATGTGACATTTTCCTGTATAGATACAAGGCAAGATGCTGAAACTCACTTTGCATTTAAGAAGAAGTTGTGACTGCAGCACTTGTAGCTTTGGAAGATATAGGGAAATAAGTCATCATTGCATGATTTATTCTCAAAGCCCATTATAACGAAAAGCCTCTGATAATTCAAGTTCATATTAAATTTCTGCCATTCAGAGAAAGAACCATTTGGGCAAATAAGTGCTCATTAAAATTTATTTAGAGGGAATAGTTTCCATCAGGATGTTTCATTATTTAAGAAGAAAATAAAAGCCTACGCAGTAATATATAATGCTCACACCAACATGGCATTGCAGATAAATTACATTTGGATAAAGATGAACGTGTTTGGGTTTGGAAGACTGATTGATTCTTTCAGGTACTATAGTTGCATAATTATAAGCCAGGTTGAAAGAAGCTACTAAAAAACAAAGATGAGCCCAAAGAAATCCACTAACAAGATAATACAAAAATTATTCCATGCCAGCCTAATTTTTGTTCCTTTAGGAACTGAAGTTTTGGGTCTCCATACCAGGGGAACAGGCCCATGTGCATTACTGGGAGTCTGTGGGTGGTTAAACAGCTAGACAGGTAGCATAATGGGTGAATAGGGAATGGGCACCCTGAAGAATACCTACCCTGACTCAGTATACCACATGCCATTATTTTTAAGGCAAAGAAAGGATGACTTGGGCCAGATCTGGGGTTTGGCCAACCAGTGAGCAGTCATGAAATTTAAGGAACCTACACATCTCTCTTAAGGAGTTGCATTTTCTATTCACAAGTTTGGCTTGATAACTTCCTTTCATAATGCCTCACAGCCAGCTTAGTTCTCAAGATGCCTACCTTCTGCGTCAAATCTCTATGCCCAGGGACTCAGATGATGTAGCTTCCTCTCTAAGTTCTGGTACCGATTCTAATGTGTATGTGTGGGTTTCCCCACATCAACAAGCAATTTTCAGATACCAGCTAGGTGTCCTACAGTTCAACTCAATTCTGACACTATCTACCCAGAGGCAACATCAGACAGGTTAAAGGTTCAGTCCTACAAGACTATTCCCTACCCCCAATTTCAGATACCCATCGTAGGCCTAGTTTGTTACCTGTATTTTTGACCATTTGGCTATAAATCGGAGGTTCCCAAGACCTCCTCCTCAGGTTTGATTGACTTGCAGAGTGGCTCACAGAACTCAGGAGAAACATTTTACTTACTAGGTTACTAGTTTATTATAAAAGATGGAAGAGATGCATAGGGCGAGGCATGGGTAACATGTGGAGTTTCTATGCCCTCTCTTAGGTGCCACTCTCCCAGTACCTCCACACTGCCAACCCAGAAGCCTCTGAACCCTGTCCTTTTAGGTTTTTATGGAGACTTCATTACATAGTAGAGATTGATTAAATCACTGACCAGGGGTAATTGATTCAACTTCCATCCATCCCCTCTATCCTCTCCAGAGAAGTTCAAACCCTCTAATTCTGTGGTTGGTTCCCATTCCTTTGGTTACCTAACAGCTTTCCAAAAGTCACCTTATCAACATAATAAAAGATATCTTTATTGCTCTTATTACAGGAAATTCTGAGGGTTTTAGGAGTTATGACTTAGGAAGAGGTTGAAGGCCAAATGTGTTTCTTATTATAAGTCACAATATCACGCTTTCTATATCCCTGTTCAAGTCTCATGTGCCTCCTTTCTGCCTCCACATCTTCCCCAAGTGGTATCCTCTGTCCACAGCTCCCCTGGTTATTCTTGTTTTTTTGTTGTTTCCTCTGCTCTTGGAATCCAACATGTTCACAGACCCTCCCTTTACCTAGCAGGAAGCATATGGATACATCGACTTTTTCTACCAATTGCAGTTCCAGCTCCTTTCTCACTTCCCAGCCCACATGACTGCATCTGGCTGAGCCAGAAGAAAGAATGAGCACAGCCCAGGCAGGGAGAGCATTCACTGCAGGATCGCTCAAAGTTTTGAGACCTGAGTCAAGGAATTCCATTAACTGCTTCAAGCTTCAATTTCATCATCTATGGAATGGGCATAGAAAATGTGTTATAGGTAAATTTTGGAGATGAAGTGAGATAATGTATAGGAAAAGGCAAGTAAGTTGCTATTGATTCAGCATTCATTAAGCAACACCTTACGTGCTGTATAATGCACAGTGTTTCCTGGTCCTTGTTCTTATTCTCACAGTCTGCTGTCTGGAATGTATGTGGTCGGTAGTCAATTAATGTTCACTGAGAATGACACTGCTAAAAAAACAAATATTTTATTTATTCTATGCACTAAATATTTACCTTCTTCTTTACTCAATTGTGTATATGATCGACATTCATTTAAAATTCTAAATTAGGTTGCCTGCCACAGTTTAGAATTGCTGAACGACAAGGGCCAAATCAGGTTATCTCATACAAAGAAGCATTTGGTAAAAGCTTCTGATGAATTTCAACCTCATGTCATTTAGCATATATTAGGAAGAAGTCTCATATAGTCCATTCATAGAGTGATGTTCGAGGTATTTAAGATATGAAATACGTGCTTACTCAACTCAAATAGACAGTTACTCTAAGTTAAACATCAGTATTATTCTCTTTCATATTATTTCCCAAGTTAACTGTCTGCTGGCTAACTTAAACTTCAACAAGAATAATCATGCAAAGTTGTAAGACCTACAAGATAAAATAATTTTTTGTTCTAGACAGACCACTAGAACTTTCCTTTTTCTTGTTTTACTTAAAAAAAAATCATTTATTGTATTTACTTGTAAAGTCTGATTCCTCAGGAAAATAAACTTGATAGCAAGTTTAGATATGCACTTTTCAGAAATATCAAAATAAAGTGGAAAGGAGGAAATCAAGATATTTAGTTTTTCCCAAAATATTTCTGCAAAACCTGGAGCACTAAGTCTATGCTTCTAGTGAACTACTCTTCATATTTGCATGCTGCCATACTACCAAGGGCCCAGTTTTGCACTGCCATGTTCTTTCATAGGAGTCAGGCTTTGGGAAAATAATGAAGATATTCTAGGACCTGTCCTGCAGGGAAGTTCGGTGACACCTTTTCAGTCATGAAGACGGGAAATGCTGAGATCTTAGAGAACCTTCAGACACCTCTATCTTCAGATACCTAAACCCTCCTAACTAACATATGTTTACTTTTAATTTTAAAGCCTTAACTTTAGGACTCCATTGAGTTTTATTCTCATAGGAGATTCTCATGTAACGGTTATTTTTAATTCAACTGCTGAACTTGACATTCATTCTTGTTAATGCTCAATTTAGTTCACTCACTGTGAGTGCAGACACAATGGGAAATTAAAACAACAGGTGAGTGTTTTTGTTTGTAATAAACTTTTATTTTCCTTTAATCCTGAGATTAAACAGACCCAGACACAGAGTTGGCAGGCAAGAGCTTCAAAAAACTAAATAATATATAAAAATAAAAAAAGATAAACAAAATTAAATATTTTAATGCAGAACTGTGACCTATAAAAAAGAACCAAATGAATTTTTCTAGAAATAAACTATAGTATTTGAAATAAAGAACTCATTGAATGAGTTTAACTGCAGAATGAACACAACAGAAGCAGAATCAGTAATTTTGAAGAAATATCAAAGCAAAGGTCAATGTACATGAAACATGAAGAGCAAAGAAAAACAATAGCAAACACAGAAATGAGCAAAAAGGAAATGTGCCAATAAGTCTAACGTATGTGTCACTGGAAAACCAGAAAGAGAGGAGAAAAGATGTACAGAAATTATATTTGAAGAAATGAAAGACAAGACTTTCCAAATCCAATGACAGACTTTACTCCAGTAATCAAGAACCTCAATTAAAACCAAGCCAAATAACTACAAAGAACATGCCCAGGTGCATTAAACTGACACACACCAAAAGAGAAAATCTTAACAGTAGTTGAGCTAGGTGTGCAGGTTGTTTCTATAGTTACCTTCTGGTCCATGGGGGAGGAGAATGTGGGTGGGGATTTATGTCTTCTGTATCACTCTGTCCTCCATCTTTCTTGTTATGTCCATGAAGAATAACCTGTGAGTTGGTACAAACTCCCTTTGTGTCTGAGTCTCCCAGGGGTTCTATAGTCTCATACTTGCCTACACTTGATCTTTTGCAAGTTGTTAAAAATCTTCCCTGAAATATTACCCACTTGTTTGGCTTTTATGGCTTGGCTTGGTGAAAAAAATTAGAATAACCTCCTTATCAAGGCAAAGTTCTGTTGTATCAAGACCTTCCCTGATTCCAGGAAGCCCATCCTATGATGGGGAAAGAAATATTTGGCCAACCTTGGCTATGGGGTTAGTTCTCTTATACTAATCTTATTCTGCTAGGCAACTAAAGTATTTGGATGATTCCTTTTTGTGGGGCAAAGGACTGTGGCTCCAAGCTCTGGGTAAATTCCTAAAACTGTGTATTTGTTTTATGATTAACCAAATCTTATATTTTTTAAGTGTGGTAATCCATTAAATTCCCTATGGAACTTTATAATCGATGGATACACACAGAGTAGAAGAAATCTTTCCAGACTCATAATAGACACATGTGCTTTCAATATAAATTGCTCCAAAACACAATTCACACTGGCTGAAGCATGACAACCAATCTTTCTGGGGGCAAGTACACTTATAAGATTTACTTTATGGTCCAAATTTCATAATAATTAATTTGAAAAAAAAATCAAAAGGGGAAAAGTGGTTATCATGAAGGAGGAGAGATCTCTTTCACTGCATTCCAGAACTTGCTGGTTGCTTACACTATAGCTATTACCCCAATTTTGCCTTTTTAAAGATCCCAGGTTTTTCTCAGTTTCCCACTTTCCTTGTTACAGTGATGGTTCTTCATTAAGCCTATCATGGGATGTGTTCTCCTTGCCAGGGACTGGTTAGGAACAGACATGGGAAAAATGATGACCATGGGTGTGTGTGTGTGTGTGCGCACACACACAAATGAACAAGCACGTGTGTGTGGAGAAGAGGACTGGTGGTCTGCAAACTAAGATGTCTTTGTTTTTTTGAGGAGCATTGTGAAAGTAGCCCTTCTCCTTTCACGGGATTTTGTTGGGTCTTTCTATGACAACCAATCTGTGTTCTAGCAGAATAGCAAGCGAGAAAGAGCCTAGCTTCTTGATGATGTTTTTGAGAAACTGAAATACACACAAAGCAATCATATAAATAACTAAGCAATAAGTGTAGCTAAATACTTAAAAGATAGTACAGGTAACTTAAAAGATGTACTGGCATTCTAATTTAATTTTAATTAATAAGTATCCTATTTCCTCTAATGAAAATATATCCTTACTAGAAAAGATATATAGAATACAAAAAGTATATTTACTTAAAAATGGATTTTTGTCTTTATCATAATCTCCTTCTCCTGGGTGCAGTCTCTTTCTCTCCTTAGAGGTAACTACTGGACATTGTTGGATACGTGTTCTCATTCCTTTATTTTGCACTAAATATTATTACATGTTTACACATGCACAGATAATTTTACTTTACAAATGGAATCATAACATGTATGTGTGTCTTTAAAGTTATTTTCCTCTTATTTTTAATGTCTTTAGGTGATATTTCCAAGTCATCATATATAATGTGTATTTATGTACATATAATAGCAATTCAGTAAGACAGACTCCTAGAAAAGGACTTGCTACATCAATGGCTATACCTACTTAAATTTTGGCTAATACTACTAGATTACTATCAGCTTTAACAAGTTATGCTCTCACCCAAAACGTATGAAAGAAAAAAGTTTTCTGCAAAACTTTTTGGAGGGCAAAAATCAACCTAATCTAATCACTTTTTTTGTGGTAGATATCAGATTTTACATTTTTATGCCCTTTGACATATCAATTCTACTTCTAAAAATTAGTCCTACAGAAATAATTACACAGGTAGCCAAAGATATATCTTGAGGATTGCAGATACAGCAATACTTGTAATAGTCAAGAACTGGAGACCACTATATGTCTGGCAAAAGGCAATTTGCTAAATGAGTTATGATATGAGGGAATATATGCTCAAGATTTAATATGTCAAATAACTATACCCAGCTCAGGGAATATGTGCTTACAGATCATAAACCCTAAAATATAATGCTCATAGTTCCAGTTGTCTTGGGACAGCTCTATAAACATTTTCCCCATTGGTAAGTGTTCATAAAATCTAGCAAATGAGGTAGTGAAATATAGGATTTCAAATTTATATTCTCAGGTGTTGTATTGTGATTTTTAAAAAAGACAAAAAATACATAACTATTTAATCTCAAGATTTAAAAGATGAGAATCAAAATAAACTAATAGAAATTTGTAAGAAAAATTAAATCAGATGAAAGCTATTAAAATTTAAAGAAGAAGTAAAAGCAGAAATATTTGATAGGATACACAAAAATACACTTCTAGTCCCACCTCATACCCATTCCTGTCCTCCCATTTAGAAACAGTACTTTGATTTTTTTTTTTCAGATGGACATCTACTCAAGCTGCATTCCTAGCTCTCCCTTGCCTCTTACTATGGCTCTATGACTAAGTTCTGACAGATATGTAAACAAAAGTATGGTCAAGAACTTCTAGGAAGGCTAATAAAGGGAGATGAATTATTGGTGGGGTGGCCCTTTTATCTTTCCCTCCTACTGCTGGCTAGAAACATGACTCTGACCATATGATCTCTTACAGTTTTTTGTCAATTTTAAGGATGACAAGGATGGAAGCCAGACACTGGGAACCAAAGAATGAAGACTAAGTCTGGGTCTCTGATGATGCAAGGATCCTGACACAAGGATGCTGACATATCAGTCCCAGACTGCACACCTGTGGACCTCTTTTACATGAGAGAAATAAACTTTTGATTTGTTTAAGACACTGTTCCTTAATTTTTTGTAATACACTACATATTCTATATTATATGATAGAAAATATGCATTTTGTTCTTTGAAAAGGGTAGTGAAATACAAAGTGAAATCCCTATCAAACCTAGTTGAGAGAGCAAGAGAGAATAGTGTTAATCAGATATAATCTTCACTTACAGAAAAGTTTAAAGGTTTATATTAAAGCATCTTATACAAACTCATGATAATAAACGTGGAAAGTCTGAGAAAAATGAATGACTTGTTAATAAAACATAAAATATCCCACTTGACCCAAAATGATATAGAAAATTTGAACAGACCCATAACAGAACCAAATTCAGTGGCAGGCTCAGATGGTTTTACTGCTGAATTTCATCTAAATTCATATATCATGTAATTCTTATGTTATTTAAATAATTCTACTCCACAGAAAAAGATGAAAGACCCTCAATCCATTGTATAAAGTATAATAAAGATAGCACAGGAGAAAAGATGAATTCCAATTACAAATATAGAAGCAAATATTTCAAATAAACTATTAGAAGTCTGAATCCAGCTAGCCATTCATTAAATTATGATATAAACAAATGGGATTAATTTCAGTAAAGCAAGGACTTCAGAAATAGAAATTTTATCAACTTATTTCATTATAACAACAAACTAAAGAATATCAACAGATGTTGAAAAACTATTCAATAAGATAGCTACTTTGAATACAAAGAGAGTAGGAGTAGAAGGAAGCTACTTAAACAAATGGTATTTACTAAAAACAGCAAATGACATTGTAAAAGGTAAATATTAAGGTCATTTACCATTAAAAACTGGAATCCTTACTCATCATTTCACATATTTACTCATTTAACCTTCGCATTAGCCCTTTGAGAAAGAGACTGTTAATATCCCCATTTGAAAGATGGAGAAAGTAAGGCAAAAGAGGTTGAGGTAATTTAGTCAAGCTTGAGGGCAGGGAGCCAGGATTTATACTCTGGCAATCTGGTTCCAATCAGATTCCAGGATATCTTCTTACCTGCATCCAAGCCCTTGTGTGGGGTCTCCCGTGCACTTGGGCCCGCAGCACCAGGGTGCCGCAGTCCACGCGCTTGTCTCTCTGCTCATGGGGTCTACCATGTCCTTCCAAATCAGATTCTGCACACATTCGAGAGTAACCGTGGCCCCCGAGCAGCGCCGCTCAGGCTGTCGCGGGGTCACGGCTCATGCGCGGAGATGCGCACGTGGCCCACGCAGTCTGCGAGTGGCGTGCGGCTCCTGCGCGTCGGGGCCGAGGGCAGGTCACAGCGCAGGACGGCTTCTCTGACTTGGTGGCCTTGGCCTTGGATGGTGGGGGGGGGGGCGGGGTGGTCACTGACAGAATATAGAGGCTGGGCAGTGCTTATCCTCACCTGCAGGTCGTTTCTCCAGGCAGCCTGTGGCAGGAGGCGTTGGGCGGGCTGCTCGCCATGGCTGACCTTTTCTCCAGCAAGGCCTGCATCTTAGCTGCAGCACTTTCTTCTTTCACTGAATGCCCCGCTGTCTTCGTAGGCCTTCATCTGCCAGAGATCTTCTGATGCAAGGTATACTCCAGGAAGGTCTCATGCTTATACAGGAAGCTATCTGGGTTGATGACGGGGTCATGGCAGCGCTGCAGAGGCACAGCAGTCGAGTCCTTGAGAACATCCCAGCCCAGTCGAATGTTCTTGGTTCTGTAACCTGAAGCCTCTGTGTCCTCCTTCTTCTCATGGTAAGTGTACACAGCAGTTCTTGCCCTACCCATCATTCTCACAGGACCCTTCATTTCTTTGTGGCTTTTTCAACTATGCCCTTACACCAGAAAGGAACCAGAGAACTTGGTGTCATTAATTTACCCAGCTCTGTTTTCATCCTTTTGCTGTTAACCTATTTATTCTTTATAGTGAAAGTTGCTGTTTCGTGGATGACAAATAGTTTTTGGTTCTTATCCTGTTTGGCAATCTCTGTCTTTTACTTGTAGTGTTTAGAGAATTTATGTTTAATGTTGTTATTTATATGGTTGGATTTAAAACTACCATCTTGCTGATTGTTTTCAATTTGTCCCATCTGTTCTTCTGTCTCTTTTCCTTCTTTTTCTGCTGCTTTTTGGGATAAAAGATTTTTATTTATTTTTTAAACTGCCTTTGTTCTGATGAGCTCACTATGTATCCAAATAAACAAACTCTTGTCCTTATAAAAGACTTATTTTTCCAAACGTGCAAACCATTTTCCTGGATAACATTAACTACAAGAATTTCCTGAAGATAATAGTGAAGTTATTTATTAGGGTGCAGTTTTATCTTTCTGTAGGAGACTCTTATGGAGTAAATACTTATATTGACTCAGGTCATCTCAGCTATCAGCTCAAAGAGCTAAGTTTAACTTATCTACAGGGTAGGAGAATGGATAAAGTATAGTATTGTTACACACTTGAATATTATACAGCAATGAAAATTAATGTAGCAAGATGAATTAACATGAAAATGGTGACTCAAAAACAGTGATAAAAACAAATTGGTGTTGTATGCATACAATATGAAATCACGCATGTAAATTCAGGAACACATAAATAGAAAAACTACAAATAAAAACAGAGGAACGATGAAAAGAAAATTTAGAATAGTTCATTGCCCCTTCTTCCACGAGATAAAATAAGAGAAAGATGTGATCAAGATGTGTCACAGTGAAAGTTTCAGTAGTACTGCCCATTGATTAAGGTGAGTGAACTATTCATGGTTCTTCAATTTATATGTTTAAATTCTTTATACATTGTATATATTTTTATTTTTTAATGTTCATTAATTCAAGAAGACAAAATATTAAACTTGTATAGAACTCAAAACGTACTCTGTCACCCTCTTCCCTATTCTAGTCAAGTATCACGTGGCATTCAGTCACAAGTAAATTGGGGCATTTTTGAATTATTGCCACATGCCAGCCCTCAATTTTATTTCTGCAAGATAAGGAGAAACTGTTTTTATAACCATCAAAGTTCCTTACAGAAATAAAATGCTTTGATTTTATATCAATATTTGAACCACGCCACCCCCCACCCCCCCACAACAAACAAACAGACTGGAATCTGAGTCTATCATTACTCTATTTTGATCTTTCTTTGGAGTACCAGCTAATGCAATATGAAATGAAATGTCATATTTACAATAAATATTGTAGAAAAGAGACATATTGATGACATGATTATAAAGTTAGAAAACCCATGAAACTCTGAACTATGAAAATTAAGAAGAGAATTTGATAGTGAACTATATATACAGAGCTAAGTGCTCAGCATTCCTCTTTATATCGTAAGTGCTAAGAAGAAAAAAATAGTTAAGGTTTTGGGTTAGAGATTGTCTATGAAGAGTCTACTTAGTTTAAAGTGATCAAAGAAGGTATCTCTGAAGAGATGACATTTCAGCAAGACCTTAATGATTAAATTTGACTTGACCCAAGATAGAGGATGAACGTCAAATGCTAAACTTTAAGAAGGAGGTATTAGATTTAAAGGACCTCAAGGACACAACTGTTTTCAGGGGAAGGTTTGAAAATACTGGCTGGAGTTAAGAGAAAGGAGCTTACTGTGCAGAGTTGCACACACAGTGCATCTTTCCGAGCTTCCAGTCATTCTGATTATTGTGGGCTGGCTGATGGAGCCAGGCCAGGAGATGAGCATAGCTCCTTACAAATCTCAGATTTATCCTCACCGCGGGGGAAGAACACACCCTTCTACCTAATTGTGCTGGTTTTGGATATGTTGGAAGCATTCTTTTCCTGCAAGGGAGATGAAAAATTTTAATAACTAAAGACCACCAGGGGCAAACCTTTTGTTCAACGAAGTAGGTTTATTGACTTACTACAGTGAAGGAGGGCATGTTGCTAGGTGAACCATGAAGTGTCTCTTGGTAAGGAGGAGCAGGCAGAGATTTTTTTTTTTTTTAATGAGGCTTGTACTTGTATTAAATGGTTCTTAGAAAGGGTTAGAGGCAGCAGGAATCATCTCTGAATTGTTTGCTGTCATGGAGAGGTAGATGTTGCAAAGCTGGGTAGGGGACATTGTTTTAGGAGTCAGTAGCCCTCAAAGAAGAGGGTCATGGTGATCTTCTCCAGCTGCAGCATGACCTTTGGAAAAATATTCTTTAATGTTCACTTTGCGGTGGTTTTATTGTGTCTGTTATCACCATCTGGTTAATGACAGGCCTGATATTTAACACCTCAGAGAAAAAGCATAAAATGTCCCTGACATTTTTAGGAAATCAAGGTTGTGATCAATAGTGTTTTTAGCCTCATTGTGCTTGAAGTACAGAATATAGCCACAGGCTGGCTTAAATTAGACCAACTATCTGCCATTCAAGTCAGATTGGCCCTAGTTAGGAATAGAGTCTTAATTGGATTGGCCTATTTTGCTGAACTGAAAATTGAATCTAAATACTTATTTTTTTCTATTGAACCCTAAGATTTATTTTCTCAAAATATTACCCAAGGAAAAACAACCTGGTTAAATGAAAATTTAACCAATCTATTTTTTTGTTTTTATTATTGTAAAAATAGATATCAGATTTACTATTTTAATCATTTTTAAGTGTGCAGTTCAGTAGTGTTAGGCAACTTCACATTATCGTGCAACAAATCTCTAGAACTTTTTAATTTTGCAATATTGAAATTCTATATTTATTAAATATTACTTCTCCCCCCACCTCGCCTGAGCTCTTGGTAACCACCTTTCTTTTTTCTGCTTTTGATTTTGACTGTTTTAGATATTTCATAGGAGTGGAATCATACAGTATTTGTTCTTTTGCATGTGACTTACTTCATTTAGTATAAATGTCCTTGAGGTTCATCCCTGTTGTAGCCTAATAGGGTTTCCTTTTTTAAGGTCGTATAATATTTAATTGTATGTATCTATCACATGTTCTTTATCCATTTAATGTGATGGACAATTGGGTTGATTCCTCCTCTTGGCTATTGTGAATAATGCTGTCGTTAGCATGGATATCTCTTCAAGATTCTTCTTTGAGAACAAAAAAACAAACAACTCTGCTTTTAGTTCATTTGGATCTATATAGCCAGAAGTAGAATTTCTGAATCATATGATAATTCTATTTTTTATTTTCAAGGAACTTCTGTATTTTTTTTTTTATAATGGCTATATCATTTTATAGCTCCATCAGCAGTGCTCAGGGGTTCAAACTTTGCCACAGTCTCACCAATGCTTATTTTCTGATTTTTGATACTGGTGCTCCCAATGGCTGGGAGGTGATAGCTCATTTTGGTTCTTATTTACATTTCTCTAATTAGTGATATTGAGCAACTTTTGTGTGCTTATCAGTAATTTGTATATCTTCTTTGAAGAAATATCTATTCACGTTTTTTGTCTATCTTCTAAAAGGGTTATTAATTTTTTTTGTTGAGTTATAGAAGATTCTCATATATGCAGGATATTAAGCCCTTGCCAGATATATGATTTGTAATTATTTTCACCCATTCCATAGGCTACCTTTTCACTCTGTTTATTGTTTCTTTTGATGTGAAGAAGTTTTTAAGTTTGATGTAGTCTCATTTGTCTATTTTTGATGTTGTTACTTGTGTTTTTGGTATTGAATCCAAGAACTCATTACCAAATTCAATGTCATGAGCTTTTCCCATATCTTTTTTTTTTAGAAGTTTAATAGTTTTAGGTCTTACATTTATATCTTTAATCTATTTTGAACTAATTTTTGTATATTATATAATCAATGACACACATTAACATGGATTTATAATTGCTTTTTATGCTTTAAAAAGTTCTACACGTATATAAAAGGGATTTTCTTACCTAACTTACAATACCGCAGGCTTCTGTATTTGTCTATATATTTATACTGACAAGGTTCCTGACAGAGACAGGAGGGAAAGTGTCATGAATTACCTACTGGGTTTTGATGTGGTTGGCTTCTCACTCATCTGGGATACAGGAACCTTTTAATTGGTTTCTGGATTTCTCACAAGGTATTTTTTTTGTCGTTGTTGTTATTAAATCCATGCCTCTGTGGGGCGAGGAGGGTCTAGTTCTGCTCATCTTGCTCCCTTCCAATCCTTCCATTATGCTTTTTATTTTTAATTTTTATTATTTTTTTTAAATTTATTTTTTAAATGATGACATTGGTTAACAAAATCCAGTAAGTTTCAAGTGTACAATTTAATAGTAAGGCATATATATATTGCATTGTATGTTCACCTCCCATAGTTATATTTCTTTATGTCACCACATATTTGACCCTTTTTACTCCATCTACCTCTCCCATCCCCCTCCCCTCTAGTAACCACTAGTCTGTTGTCCATGTCCATGAGTCTCCGTTTGTTTATCCTGTTCGTTTGTTGATTTTAGGTTTATATCACACATCTAAGTGATATCATGTGGTTTTCAACTTTTTCTGTCTCGCTTATTTCGCTTAGCATGATTATCTCGAGGTCCATCCATGTTGTCGCAAATGGCAATATTTCATCTCGTCTTATGACAGTAATATTCCATTGTATATATGCACCAATATTCTTTTTAAAACTAGAACCTCCAAACACTCTCCACTTGATTTAGTTAAGGGTCTTTAGCACAGAGTTTGCAGAAAATAGGCATGTTTGGAAATGTCTGGAAGAGACTTAAAGTGTACCAACATGCATCCGGGCTTATTAAGCAGAAGTGGAGAACTTGGTTCCTCCTTTCTTTATTCTTCTCTTTAAAAATCTTATGGACAGATATTTTCAGATTTCATGCCTGGTTTTGGGGGAACAAAGAGGAATGGCACTACCCATGTCATCATTTTACAGAGTTAGAAACAGATTAAAAAAAATAATCAAGAAATACATCTGGCAATAGACTAAGCTAGGATTTCAATTTATGCCTGTCTGAATGCAATTCCTTCAAGAAAACTTTTGTTGGAAAGAAACTAAGACTTTTAGACAGCTCTAAGCAACTGCTTTAGGTGTCTGTTAGGTTTTCCCCTCACACAATCTTCTCTCTATAAAGCTTTTTTTTTTTGATTTCTTAACCTTTGTACCTCTGTCATTTTTCCTTTGACACCCACCTACACTTAGAAGCCCAACATAGGTTTGTATGAAGGAATGATACAAGAAAGCCTTAGCTTTCTCTGGTTTCAAAGGGAAAATTAGGCCTCATGGAAGAACCAGAAATTGATTGAGCTGATATGTGATTACACTAGAGTAGTTTACATATTTTCTGGCTCTGGGCGTTTTTTCTTCTGTTTATAAAGTGAGGGTTAGGGAAAATCACTTTCCAGCGAGAACTTTTACCCTCGAGATTGATAAAACAGTAGAGGTAGCACAGACATTTCAGAGAGCAGCATCTTTGAGCATCCCTGCAGTTTTCAATTAGATGGTTACTGGGAATGTAGTTATTAATGCAGAAAATAAAATCTTTGAGTGTCCACTCAATGTCCCAGGCTGGCCTGGGAGATTAGTGGGATATTGGGTAGTTATTATTGGAAGAAATGCCACCTCTTATTTTCTTCACCTAATAAGAGGTTTGAGCAGATAGGTCACTTGAGAACTAGATTCAAAGTGCTGCTTTTGAAGGCCTCCAGCTAAGAAAAAAAACGTTCTTACATTTGCCACCAAACTAGAGAAAAGAGTGAGACAGTAATATGGTAGGAAGGTTTTTTTATTTGTTTGTTAATTTTTGTTTTAGTTTTGGTTCCGAGATAAAATACGAGGGAATGAAATGCAGGAAAGTGAGGAAATAGCTGATTGATGTTTCTCTTTGGGGTTTTCCCTCTTCCTTTCTCTCCATCCTGTAAGTGACTGGTCACAGAGAGAGCACTTAATGAGCTATGACAACAGAAGCCTACTTTGCCAGGCAATTCTTCGGTTTATAAAGATATGGCAGACCTAAGGAGTGAATAATTCCAACCAATCCAGAATTGAGAGCATTAATAACTGCTTTGAAGGAAAGGTGATCTCTGGACAGTCAAAGAAAATTATTTTTATTTTCTTAAATAGATGTACGAGATACTATCTGGGACATGTGGGTCTTAAGCAAAGAATATTGACAGTGGGCATTCTTGTGTCTCATAGGACTTTCAGTATTTCTACAATATACATACCTAGCTGTTGTGGCACACTTGTGCACTACCGCAAAATAACTTATCAAAGCATCCTCAAGTGCTGTAAAAAAATTAAGAAAGAAAGGAAAAGGATGACTACTTATTTTTTCTCACTATCTTGAGGAGATTTAAATTTTTAGTAAAGATTTGTTTGCTTTACTCGTATATTATTGGAAAGTTGTTATATTTGTGAATTATAGAAACTTAGAATTTTAGCTCCTGATAAAACCCCTCACTGAAAATGTGAAGTAATTTGTATATACCATGTTTTCAAAATAAAGATGAACAGTTCTTGGTTCACCTTTACATAAAGATTGCACCCTCACAAACATAGAAGATTCCTATAATTTAATTTCCTAACCACTGCTTTTCTGCTTTTGTCTGCCTTCATTTTCCAGCATGTTTTCATCATTCAAATGCAAAGGTATAGAAGGCAGATGTTTTGAAAACACTAGTTAATGCAACAAGTACTATGTAAACTTATATTCATCGAGAACTTAGGATAAATATTAGAAGTGCTTCACTTGTTCTCATAATAATTATTCTGAAATAGAAAGCCTTTCTGAAGACACACTAGCAACTGTATTTTAATACAGGTCTGCAGCCAAAACACAGAATCCCTTTGAGTTCATTGGATTCAAGAATTGCCAGCTTTCAGTATTATTACCTATGTTTATGGGACATAACAGATTTTAAAAACAGAATACCTCAGTAGAATAGTTTTTGGTTAAATTGTATGCACTCAGAAGGAGACCCTAGAAATAAGGGAGCCATAAAATGGCTGAAGTAAGCTATCTGCACATCTTTGGCTCTCTAGGAAGCTACATGTGCCAGAGAGATCTAAGAGAGTCTAGCGAAGAGAGAATACAAGGGATGTTAGAGAATTAGCTGTGACTATTAATGCTTTCTAATGCAGACACAAATTAATTGGTATAAGGTGGAAATATTATCAGCTTGGAATGCTTGAGCATAAATCTTTCCCAAACCATTAGCTGACCACTAAACTCTACAGACATAAGGGAAGCCCCCAAGAAACCAGAATAAAAGGAATAAGAATAAAAAGAACATACAACCTGGGAAAGTTTTTTTTTTTTTTTTTTTTTTTGCAGTTTAAGTCCAGGCAAGTATGTAATAATAATAATCACTATTATTATTTAATGGAATAATAAAAAACCTAAGCTCAAAAGGAATCCATAATTTCTACAATATATTATCTACCAAATAGTATCAGTTTTCAACCAAAAAATGTAAAACAAGCAAAGAAATGAATCTGTGAGTTATACATGTCAGGGGGTGGGGAGCAGTAAAAGCTGACTCTAAGGACTGGATTTTGGATTTAGCAGTCAAGACTTCAAATCAGT
The DNA here is from genome assembly GCA_004027375.1 of Macroglossus sobrinus. Classification (NCBI taxonomy): domain Eukaryota; kingdom Metazoa; phylum Chordata; class Mammalia; order Chiroptera; family Pteropodidae; genus Macroglossus; species Macroglossus sobrinus. Next base: position 796,036 of record PVKZ01000259.1, on the reverse strand, counting down.
GCTTATAAATATGTTCAGAGATCCATGTTGAAAGAATTAAAAGAAAATATAATGGCAATGATGCATCAAATGAAGAATATCAATAGAAAACTTGAAATTATAAAAAAGAACCAATGGTTTTTCTAGATTTGAAAATGATAATACTAAAGTTAAAAAATATTATTAGATGGGATCACCAGCATATTTTAGATGTCATAAGAAATAGTGAACAGATAGATCAATGGAAGTTATCCAGCCTAAAGAATAGATAGGAAAAAAAGAGATTGACGATAAATTGATGATAAATGAACAAAGACGATTAGATCGAAAAATGGCCAAGGAAGGAGCTTGGCAATTTCTGTCACCAAAGAGCAGTGATAAAAGTGGACAGAATTTTCAAAAACAACCATTTTAAGACTCTGGAAATTAACCAAAAGATATAACAACTTGAACATTTATTAAAGGTAAATAATTGAACCTTGGATAAGGACAGTGAGGACCATGGCATTTTAGCCTGTGGGTGCTCTCATCCCACTCCATCCCCACAGACTCTCAGCTCCTTCGGCTTAGGAGTCCTACAAGGACAGGATAAGTGAAAGTCACAGCTTTGCTGTCAGAGAGGATTGGCGTAAACTGGAGTGCGGCATGGAATAAACGAATGTCTCTGGGAACTGTTGGATACAACTGGTAGTAAATGAACAAGGAAGACCAATACAACTGCTGGTCCAATGTTGTAATTCTGCATAGGGCAGGCAGTGGAGAGACAGACTAGCCAGAAATTTAACGGGGAAATTTAACGGGGAAGAGCTGTAGTAGACAGTGATAAGCTCCCATAGATCCCCAGAAGTCTAGACAGTTGTGCACATGCATAATAAGGATGCATATGGTTAGGAGACATTGGAGAGGTCCCTAGCATTTTACCTGTCCCTGGCTGAACATGTTGCCTTACACATGTGCAAAGGTGGTATGAAAAGGCCCAGCAAGCTTATAAACTACTTGGATTTTTTTATGCATTTCCCAACCTACACACAGATCTGTTGGCAAAGGGTAGAAGGCTTACTGGCTCAAGGCATTTGAACATAACCAGTCATTGGCTGAGCCCTCAACTGTGCTGACTCAGAGGCGATATTACGATACCACACTTAAAAAATAACAGCATTTAAAAAAAATGATTAGAGGCTTCAGTTTCCACACACTGCAGACTTGCTATAAATATTTTCTCAAATGTATAGTTCTCAGTAACAAAATTTATGAGACATGCAAATAAATAAGAAAGTGTCATCAATACATGGGGTGGGGTGGGGGAGAATTAGTTTATAGAAACTGTCTCTGAGGAATCCCAGATTTGGACTTAGAAGACAGAGACTTCAAAGTAGATGTTATGAATAAATTTAAAGAAACGATGGGAAAATGTTTTAATCATTAAAAGAAAGTTTCAGGACACTGACTCATCTAATAAATGATCTAAATAAAAAGAAATTATAAAAAAAGAACCAAATGGAAATTCTGGAGATGGAAGATACAAAACTTAAAATTTCACTAAAGATATTCAACAATAGACAAATAGCAGGAAAAAGAATAAGAAAGCATGAAGATTGATTAATAGAAGTTATCTAATCTGAATAAAGGAAAGAAAAAATAAAAATAAAGAAATTCTCTGAGATGTGTGAGGATCGCACCATCAAGCAAGCAGTGTATACATATAGGAATTGCAGAAAGAAGACAGAGAAATGAGTAGAAAACTTATTTCAATAAATAATGGCTGATATCTTCACAAATTTGATGAAAAAATTATAGCTACTTAGGAAGCACTTGACAGTTTCTTAAAATCTTAAACATAGTGTTATAATATACACCAGTTATTCTACTCCTAGGGATCCACCCAAGAGAAAGCTGTTTCTCCATACAAAATCTTATACATTATTTATAAAAGCTAACTTAAAACTATCTAAGTGTTCCCTTTGTTGTTCAATGGATGAACAAAATGTGGTATATTCATACAATATAACACTACTCAGCAATCATAAGAAAAAAACTACTGATATATGCAACAGCAAGATTTCAAAAACATACTAAGTGAAAGTCGTCAGACACACCACACCATATACGACCAAGTATGAACGAGATCGCGTGCTTGCACCCGAGCCCACCGGGTCGCGATGTGTGCCCTTGTGATGGTGAAGCTGGAGGGGGAGATGGATCCCTTGCTCGTCACCACGAAAACTCAAGGCCTGAAAGACCCCTATCATCATCCAGCAATACCTGCCAGATGGGAGCTGTGAAGACTGGAGGGTACACGAGCTCATCATCACCGACCGAGCTAGAATCGTCTTTCCGATGTGCCTCATCCCCAACTTCTATTCTCACATTCTTCCTACATGTAAATAATAAACTTCAGCCTCCCCCCACTCAAAAACCAAACCAAACAAACAAACAAACAAAAAAAACTCTTTATGTTGCCTGATTCCATTTACTTGAAATTTTTAGAAAAGGCAAAACTAGAAACATAAAACCAGCCCTTGTTGTTTAGGGCTGGTTATAGTTGTGTAGGGATTGACTAAAAATGGGCATGAGGGAACTTGTTGGGGTGGTAGAAATATTCGATGACTATACTTTGCTTAAACTCACCAAACCTTGTACACTGAAAATGGATGAATTTTATGGTATGGAAATTTTTCCTCAATAAGAGGCATACAACAGAAGCATTCAGCCATGGTTGTGGATAGTTCTGATAGATTTGCATTCAGAGAGTACTGTCTCTGTAGAGGTCAAAATTCTTTATCTTTTATTATTCTTAACAATATATGTGTTGCTATTATAAAATCACTAATCTGTAAATCAAGGTTTAAAATATGTGGGGTTTTTATATCGGAAGAAACACTACCTCAAAAAATCTGACTCCTGCTTACATTTTCTTAGTTGTAGAATTGTGGATTTTATCCTAATATGCCAGACTCCCGGGAGGCATATGGAGGATACTTCTCGAACTAATAAATTTCTCCTCATTCTTCTGATGTACTCTGGGCAGAATGATGCACTGTGGGACAAAGCAGGACAAGAGGATAAGAAAACATGGCATGTGCTGTGATGTTTTTCCATTAGGCTCTAACTTGATAATTCTTCTTCCAGATCAGAGAAAATAATCCATAGGAAAGACTAGATATGCTGTGGTGTTTCTAATTTAAAAGGGAATGAAAGCATTTTACCCATCTTTAAAGCAGCAGCTTTTTCTCTCTTTCCTGTGCACACTTTTTTAGGCTGGGCCTCTCAGCATGAAGGCTGGTGAGTTTCTTTTCGAAGGAGAGAGCTGCAAATGGGACTTTCAGGGTCAGTGTTGAGCTGCTGAGAGACTTCATCAGGCTTTGTCAGAAAGAGTCTCATCACAATAAAAAATAAACTCCCCTAGGAAGGAGACTGCACTGTGCCATTCTCAGAATTAATGCATGCAACAACCGCGTTCAGGAAAGTAAACCACCTCTTTCCTCAATCTGAGCACGGATGCGAGCAAGAGCAACGCCTCTCAAGCCTGAGGGTGTCGCATAGAGGTCCTGGTGAAAGGCAGGTTTGCATCAGCAGGTCTGGGGTGGGGCTCCTGGGTCACACTTTGAGTAGCAAGAAATGAGAGGGTGTTGTAAATTTTGGAAGAATAAAGTGCAGTTTATTTGGTAACTCAAGAAGAAATGATTTCCTTTTGCATTAATATTCCTTTCATTTCAGCCAGAGATGATGAGATTTTTGTGGAACTCAAGGAGCTGAAGGATAATTTGATTATTGTTTTTGAGGACTTTAGAAAGAAACAGCTGTGTTCACTTAGCCAGTGGGCTAATCAAGGTCTTTACACTGAGCCATCAGCCATGGTGGCGGGGAGGGCATTTCTGATGCAAACTTGCATTCACGAAGAAGCTGTTTCTAAGAAGATCAAATTCTTTCCCTTCCTTTAACGTTTGTATTATTATTGTTAAGCAAGGGGGAATGGTCTTTTCCAATGTGTGCATCCTGGAAATGCAAAGAAGGATCCTCTGGGTTTGGAAAGATTAAAATTCCCATACTTTTGCAAGTATAGGAATTAAAAAATAAATTAAGCCTTACTATTACTCACTATAATTTAATCAAATGTAAAATGTCATTTTTAAGATGTCCCATTACTGGGTATCCAGAAATAAAAATATGCCAATTTAGCCACGACACTGCTGTCTTTGTCATCTTAGATTCAGTGAAAGAGCCCCTTTCTCTATTTATTTAGACATAATGTAGATTGTTAAAATCAGATACTGCTATTGTGCACACATGAAAAGAAGTATAAAGATAAAATAGAGTTCACACATACTCAGGAGATAATTAGGCCACAGCTGCTGTGTGGCTAACAATGATCAATCATAAGACATACCTCGATTTCAGAGCCATCGGAGTGTGAAAACCTGTCTTCAAATAGTTGAAATGCTGTGAAATGCAGAGTGATTGTATTGCTGGAAAGCCCCCCACATTTCTAAAGAAATTGGAACGGGAAAAAGAGGTGACCCAATTTGCCCAGGCCCTGGCAGGCAAGGGATTCTACATAGAGGTCTAAATTTCTTCTTCTGAAACTCCATAAAATTATCCCCTGGTTAAGAGAGTTTGTTCTGTTAAATCTAGTTTAATTTCTCAGGGATTCAGAAGCAAACTACCAGGCACTGCTGACTAGTAAGAAGTGAACTCTGATGAAGAAGATGGTAAAAATTCTAATCCAGCCTCTTCTCTCTTTCCCTCTCCCTTTCTCGTATAATATAGACTGATTTCACTGCTTAGCAAAAGGACTCTACCAATGAAAGGACCGTTTTCTCTGTTTGCAGGTTATAACTGATCCCAGCAGAGAGTATGCTAAGCAAAGCAGGCATCTGCTGCTATCTCTATTGGGGATGCTTGTTTCAAGTATATGCTAATCCTATTATGAAAATGAAAAACAAATAGTCTATAAAGTAGCAAAACTGTTCTTAAGAAAAAGAATAGTAGGTAAGGTAAGTCAACTTCATAGGGAAATATTTCTCACCTTTTTAATTTATACCCATTTTTATACAATGAAAGAAATGTGCTTAGTTGTTTCCCATGATGCTAAGAACTAAATATTTTTAGAATGTTCAATAAAAATGCAAAGGGCATAAACAAATGTTTCTTATGGTTTCCTAAATGGATGATCTGTAATGTCAAGCTGTTCATAAATATAAGCCTAAAAATAATAATTATATTAATGAAGCTTAAATATGAGATAAATGTAGAGCCAGAAGTTCACTCATATATAAAGCTTATCTTTAAAAGTAGTATGTTTGTATATAGTAATCATATCATTTGTAGATTTTGATTAGTGTTGTAATAGACAATTATCCAAAAATCTTTAATTGTCAATAGTACACGAAAAGAGTGTGCATTTACCTTAATTAAAAGGAACACTCACCGATGTAGATCTAGCTGTTTTTCATATATCCTGTCGGCTCCCAAATCTAGATAACCTCTGACATGGTCGCCCCAGAACAATTACCACTAGTGGAATAAGGCCCTCTTATTCAGTGAGTTAGAGACTCAGAGAAAGCTGAGTCTGAACAGCCTTGCATTGGGAGGTAACTTTATCTGGATCCTGGGATGAACACGCATGACACAAGGTGACATGTAGCAGGAGACGCTACAGCTCTCCTCAGGCTGAACCATGACGATGGTGATGGGATAACCCTGAGTGATGCTGGCCGAAATCTTTTACATGAGGATCTTAACCTCTCACAAACAGTGATTATGGCAGGACCACAAAAGTGTTCCCTTCCTGCATCTCTCTCAGACCTAATGACTGGGGTGGAGCCCTTAGGATCCCCAGCATTGATTTTCAAACTAACTATATTTACAGTGCTAACTTCCTCATCTTAAATTATAGAACAGATATTTGTACATCAGTGTTCATAGCATTATTCACAATAGCCAGAAGGTGAAAACAAATATCTGTCAACAGATGAGTAGATAAACAAAATGTGAGACATATGCGCATGGAATATTATTCAGCCTTAAAGGGGAATGAAGATTTGATATATGCTATAACATAGACGCACCTTGAAAACATTATGCTGAGTGAAATAAGCCAAACAAAATGACAGATACTGTATGATTCCACGTATATGAGCTACTTGAAGTAGGCAAACTCACAGAAGTAGAAAGTAGAATTCCAGGAGCTATGAAGAGAGGATAATTGGGAGTTACTGTTTAATGGTTACAGGGACGAAAAAGTTCTGGAGATGGATGATGATGGTTGCACAACAATATGAAAGTACTTACTGCCACTGAAGCATACACTTTAAAATGATTAAATTTCAAATTTTATGTTACGTGTATTTTACCACAATAAAAAAATGTAAAACAAGGAAGCAGCCCTTTCCCCCACCAAATTATGCCCAACACCAAAATCCCCCAAAAAACACAAAAGTCATCACAAGGGGATACTTGTTTTTATTAGCGTTATGGACAATGTATTGAACAGTGTACAAGTATTGTTAGAGATAAAGTGTTGCCAAATGGTTTTGGAGGACTTAGAAATGCTTTTTGGACATGGCACTAAACATTGTAGGAATAAAGCAAAAACACATGTATGTCATAAATATGAAAACATACAACTGTACATTTCCAGTACTTGCTTTCTTATCCTCACCAACGTGGATTTGTCAAGTGTCCATTAGTCTCAGTAGGGCTGCACGATGTTTTGTGCAGCAAATACTAAGTGCTCTTCTCAGTCCATTTACAACCCAAAAAAGGATGGAATCAAGAGTATTTGTTAAATAGATAAGTAGTTTGAAGTCTAATCTAAAAATTTTATCCCAGACACTCCACATTTTTTTTCTTGCATTTTTAAGGGATTAGATTTGTATAGAGGAACGAACATGGACTTTGGAGCTGTACAGTTGCCTCTGTTTTAGTGTTGTAACCTTGAGCTTCTCAGTACCAGTTTCCTCATTTGTTAATTGGAGAAACTGACATTGACCTTTCAGAGTTTCTTTGAGGAGTAAAGGAGATAAAGAAAGTGCTAAACATAAGAGCCTGACACACACCAAATGTTCAGTAAATGCTAGTTTGTTTTCCTCCTCCTCTCTTGCCTCTTCAGAGCTGATCAAGACATCAGAGGTTCAGGCATTCAGTTGGAAGGCATAGTGTGGAGTGGTGGGTGAAAATGTGAGTAGTAATGAATGCCAGCTGTCAGGAACGGAATCCCAGTGCAACAGTCTGCCCGCAATGTAACCTCAGGCATGTTTCTCTAATATCTTATATTTCATAAGATTATATGCAACGTATAAAATTATAAGTAATACTACATTTTTTATGGAAACAGTATGAAATAGAATTTATCAAAATTTCTGTTTGTAAGGCACTCCTCTGTGGTAGTTCTGCAAACAGAAAGTATATCTGTATGTGAAGTTGCATGCTTGATGAACACTAACTATCAAAACAAAAAAAAATCAATCATGCTAGAAGAAAGACTAAATTAACATTCTATTCTTCCTGGAGAAAATTAAATTACAAAATTATTGCCATATAAGAAAGCAATCAAAGAGTATAGAGTTTGCAAAGAAGTAGAAAAATATTTTCTGGATGTTTATAAAACACGTAATTAATAATATGTCACATGACTGGATTTTGTGATGATGGTGCTATTTTTCAGGTTTTTGTAGATAATTTTTGTGACTCTTATTATTCTCAATAAGTACACACATTTGTACCTCATTCTATATTTGTCATTTTTATATTTTATATCTTTTTTCTTAAGTCGAGCACCACAATTGGTTCCTGGAATTGTCTCTTACCAGATCCTCATTCAACAGAGTAGATAGGGAACCCAAATGGTTCAGAGACAAAGGAAGCAAGAGTCCCACCTATAGAAATGTGTCGCCTTTCTGTAACCATCCCAAAATCTTGAGTGATGTAAATCAACAGAAGAAAATAAAATAATTTTGTAACTACCTTTTGAAGTTCTATTATTATTTTCACATTTGGAGATTTCTTTTTATACCAGTCAGTGTGAGCATTCCACATGTATTATCTCACTTAATAGCCTCAACTCTGTGAGGATACATACTATTATTATATCAATTTAGTAAGTGAAGAAGATGAGGATTGGAAAGGTCACCCCTTACATGCAATTTCCAGGTCAGAGGCCACATTATCAGGTGTTTGAAAAGCATGACGTGAACGGGGATTATGAGAAGTCACTTGTGCGGCAAGCATTCCCACCTATTTGAAGGTGCATTACACAGTAAGTAACTGCATGCTTTTTTTCTGCTTATACTTCTGCTGTGGGTTGATGAATGAAGAGGCTTGGGGGTCTCACTGAGACCTGGTAAACCTAAATTTTCCTTGTTGCGAACTAAGTAAGGACTGTGGCACTTTTATAAGCTTCCATTTATCACAACCAAAGGGAGCTCATTGGGGCAAGAGATCAGATTTTTTTTTTTTAATTGTGATTTTAAAATGAAAATGCTTTCCCAATCTAGCATGTTTTTTCCATGATCAAAATCATTTTTCTACATCATTTGTTTAAAGCTCTAAATTATATGGCTCAACTACCTTAACATTTCTATTTAATTAAATGATTTATAAACTAAATAAATAAATTAATTAATCAAGCTTCCTGCAGTAATATTACCATGTAACCTGGATTAAGGTCAGTATAGGAACATGATGCAGAATACGAAGTGGGGCTCACTTTTTTTTTTGGATAGTGAAAAATGATGTCACAAGTCAGCTACTTTATTTTCTAAATTAATTTTTAGGTTATTTAATTCACATAATTTATGACTTTTAGTAGGAACTTTTGTACAAATGAAATGGTTTGTATTAACAATAAAAGCATATGTGTGCAAAAGGGTCTGATTTGACTGTGTAAATAATTTGGAAAAGAGTTCAAGACATGACTTACAGAGTAATGTTGAACTCAAAAGTTTCTGATAATGTAAAGTTTCAGAAATGGTATCTGATAGGATTAAACTCTTCATAGTTTCTTTTTCAGAGCTTTTCATTATGAAAAAGTTCAAAAATCATACAAACTAGGGAAATTGTATTTTTTAAATCCCCATATAGTTAACATCTGTATTCAGCAAATATCAACATTGTATCATTGTGTTCACCTTTTTTAAATCTATCCCCTCACACATGTATTTCTGCTAGAGTATTTTAAAGCAAGTTTCATATATCATGTTAACCTGCTCATCAGAAGTGGGGTCGATAATACAGAAAGCAAGCATAATGCATGGTGGTCCCTGAGATGACAGGGTTTACAATCTGGTTGAGGCGATATCACCGTGTATTATAGACCATGTAATCAGTATATGGCACATGTTAGTTTATAGTCAGTTTCCTAAAGCCTTGTCCACTGTTTTATAAAATGACATAATGAAAACAATCGGTGTGGATTAGAGCATTTGAAGATGAATGGAAAAAAGTTTATGTGGGGAAGGATGTCCTGAAGGAATGGGAGAGCTTTAAGAAGAAGACAATGGATACACCTGAGATTTTGGAGAAAGTAATAGCATGGTACTTAAGGAAGAATAATATGGGGTAATATATGCAGGATGAACCCAAGTGTAGATTTGATTATGGGAAGCCTTGTTTGGGTACTCTTGCATGAGTTTATTGAAGATTAGAGTAGCAATACTGGAAATTAAGAGGGGCAAAATCTTCAGATATTAGTAAACATACATTTCTGACTAGAAAATTAAAGCAATCAATAAATTCTAATAGTGGTTAAATTTGGAAATACAGAAAAGTATGAAAAAGAAAAGCATCCATATTTTCATTGCCCAGAAATGATGACTACTAATGTTTTTCCTCTGTTTTTATTTTTTTAATTAATAAACTTTATTTTTTAGAGCAGTTTTCGGTTCATAGAAAAATTGAGCAGAGAGAGTTCTCATGTACCCCCTGTCCCCACACATGCACTGACAGTCTCTCCACTGTCAACGTCCTACATCGAAATGGTACCTTTATTACAATTGAAAAACCTGCATTGATGTGTCTTTATCACCTAAAGTTCCTAACTTATATTAGGAGTCACATTGCTGTTGAACATTTTATGGGTTTGGACAAAGGTATGACATATATCCACGACTGTAGTATCATACAGAATTGTTTCACTGCCATAAGATCCTCTGTGCTCTGCTTGTTCATCCTTTCCTTACCCCCCAAATCCCTGGCAAAGTCATGTATTTGGAATAATACAGTATACGACTTTTTCAGATTGGCTTATTTCAGTTAATATGCATTTACGTTTCCTCCATGTCTTTTCATGGTTTGATAGTTCATTTCTCTTTAGTGCTGAATAATATTCCATTTTCTGGATGTACCATAGTTTCCTTAGTCACTTACTGAAGGACATCTTGGTCACCTCAAGTTTTAGAAATTATAATTAAGGCCATAAAAATCTGTGCAGATTTTTGTGTAGACAAAAGGTTTCAACTTCTTTGGGAATGTGATTAATGGATCACAGCGTAAAAATGTTCGTTTTGTCAAACTGTCTTCCAAAGCAGTCGTAAGGATTTGCACTTCCCCCTCTTGCTTCACATCCTCATATAGCATTTAGTATAGTTAGTGTTCTGTTTTTTGGCCCTTTTAATAGGTCTGTAGTGGTATCTCATTGTTTTAATATCCATTTTCCTGATGACATATGACATGGGGAATCTGTTTCATATGCTTTTTTGCCATCTGTATATCCTCTTTGTTGAAGTGTCTGTTAAATCTCCTGCCCATTTTTTCCATTTTTATTGAGGTATGATTGACAATATGAATTATATATATTTAGGGGATGTGATATAGATAATTTTCAAAACAGGGACATTGTGAAATGATTACCACAATTAAGCTAATTAGTATATCTGTTACCTCATATGGTTACTATTTGTGTGTGTGTGTGTGTGTGTGTGTGTGTGTGTGTGTGTGTGATAAGAACACTTAAGATCTACTGGCTTAGCAAATTTCAAGTATACCATACCTTATCAACTATAGTCAACTTGCTGTATATCTTCAGAAGTTAGTCATCTTATAACTGACAGCTTTCCACTTCTGACTTCATAGTCTCCAACCCCTGGTAACCACCATTCTACTCTCTGTTTCTATAAATTTGAGTTACAAAGGACAGAGTTATGGCTAGGTAGGCAGTTAACATAGCCCATGGCAGATATGAGATCATCCTTTTGGACATTTAGTTAAGAGAAAGAATTGTTCTTTATTTGTCTTCCAACTTCATATTTCTTCACTAGATTGCCTGTCAAATAGTACCTGCTCTTTAGTTATAGATTGAATATATAAATGAATGAATAAAATGCTTGGTCTTTGATAACTTGTAATTTGTACTGAAAATTACTCAATTTGCTGATAGAAATAGAAAATCAGGAAGCAGAGTGTTGAGTACCCTGAAATTTTGTGCCCAGAGAAAATTTTCAGTTATAACTGAGGAGAATCTAAAGTACCATATTAACTAATTTTCTAGCTTTTACGTAAGTATGAAAGCTTAGGAAGTATCAGAGATTTAGTATCCCTTAGCAGTGCTTGAGCCTCAGAGCTAGACACAAATGGGCTCTTCACCATCTTTCCACTTAAACATAACGCTGAAAAAAAGGGCATGTTTCAAACTTTTTTCCTAGAAATGCTGCTCTGTCAAGACAAAAGTTTCAAGAGTAAAAAAGGTTTAATTAGGGAGTGATATACAGTTTTTTTACTGGTGCTATGGCCTGTGAGAGCAGAGCTATCCCATAAGGGTTCCTGGTGCATGTGGAAGTGGGTGACCAGATGTATAATTCCTCTCTTCATGTGCAAATCTGAGTTTGATATATTACAGCTGATTTTATATGACACATCTAGATAATGTACAATGAATTTTTTTTTTGTTCTATAGCATTTGGGCTCTTAATGGACAATAACTTGAAATTAAATTCTTTGAGAACCGTAGGGGAATATATTTTCATTACCAATATATGATTTAGATATTAAATGTCAATGTAAAACTCTCATAATCCTATAATCAAGACAGTTGCTGCTAACATTTCGGTGGATTTCCTTACTAGGTCTAATTTAATGTCATTTAAAACTGTAAAATTAATGTATATTCATTGTAAGAAATAAAAATGGTACAGAACGTAAAAATCAACTGCTTCCTCAAACCCAAAGTTTTACTCTCCAAATTTAACTGTTAATGGTTTATAGCCTATCTTTCCAGATATTTTAGCATGTTTATTTTTAAAGCTCAAAAACCATTCACCACCACTCACCGTCTTGTTCATGAGTAAAAAAGGAGTTGGATTTTACTTGAATGCAAAGAGACTATTCTGAGGGTGCTAATAGATAATGCATTCGCATGAAAATCTTTTATTTCTAGCTTAGCTTAAGACCCCCTTGTGCAATTCACGTAAGTTCTTGGTGCCATTTATCCATTTACGAAGAGATGATAATACCTTCTGAATGTATAATTCAATTATTTCATGAATATTTATAGCACAGCTACAAGTGCTTAGCATAATGCTGGTACTTAGAGGGCTATGAAAAAGGTGCTGAGCAAAGCTTGTATGTTCAATGCAAAAAAAAAGATAAAAATTTGGTGACTGGTTGTTCTAGTTATTTATTTTTATATATTATAAGACACCATTACTTAGTGTCTTAAAAGAACAAAAATAATCAGAACACAAACATGCAATTTGGGCAGGGCTCGGAGGGAAGGCTTTCTGTGCTCCATGCAGCATCAGCTGCACCAGGTCGACTGTGAGCTGGAGGGTATACTTACAGGGAGGCTCACTCACGAGACTGGCCATTTGGTCCTGGTTGTCAACTGGGAGCTCAGCTGGGGATCAGGGCCTCGGACTTTGCTTCCTCTCCGCATGGACTTCTCCACAGACTTCCCTGTAACCTGGTGGCTGGTTTCCAAGAGTGGGCATTCCAAGAGATAGGATATCTGCCTTCTTACTTCTTTGAACCAGAAACTGGAAAGCATTACTTCTGCCCTATTCTGTTGGTCAAGCAGGCACAGAATCAGATTCAAGTCCAGGGGACTTAGGCCCACTTCTCAGTGGGGAGCATATTGAAAGAATTTTAAATTGTCCTTAGTCTGTCTGTGTTTGTCTGTCGCACGTGCGTGCGCACGTGTGTGTGTGTGTGTGTGTGTGTGTGTGTGTTTAGTGTAGCACTCTCACCCTTCTTATGATAAGATTACTCATCCTTCTACGGGGAACTTCTTTACCCCCACCGCCTTTTCCATTGAATGCTGGTGGGGCTTCCACTCAGCTTCCTGTGCATTGACCACGGGCAGGTATATGATCTCAGTCTGGCCAAGAGTAATATCATATGCATTTGGCCAAAATGATTGATTAGTCCTGGAGTGAACACATGCCCCATTAAGCTAATCATATTCCTTCACTGGGACTGTTACAACCAAAGATAGAGCATTCCTGCTCGATTTTTCTAATGTTGCTTGTGGCAATAGTAAAAGCATGTGGCCGTGACTTTACTCCTTGCTACGTAATAAAAGCTTGCCTGCGGTAGATTTGGCTCCCATATGCCATATAAATGCTTGGGCATATTAGACAGCTTCCCTGGGTGTCAGTTTCCCTCCTTGGTACTAATACCTACCTTGCAAGGTTTTTTATATAATATATATGTATGTATCTTTTTTCTATTCAGTAAATATATATATATATATATATATTAGCTAAATGGAAAATATGATTATAATAGCATTATTGATTAGTATAGGTATAAATAGATGAAAATCTTGAAGTTATATAAAATAGAAGTTCTCAAATATTTGAAGTTATACAGATCAAAATGAGAGATATTAATTCTGTAGTTAGCAAAAGTGAATACACATGTAAAATGTATATTGGGTTGTATCCAGGGATCCACATTATTAGAAGTCTCAAATAACCATAGTTTTTAGAATAATTAGACATTTCAGATATAATTGTAATATTTAATTATCTCGTTGTTTTCTCTTTACCTAAAATAAGAATCAGAAGAGCTTTATGTGCACATGGAGCCACAGTGGCTGTGTGTAAGACATGCACTGTTGTGAGGAAAGAGGGACTGTGACGTCTGCATAAGGGACCATCACCGGGTTTGAAATGCCATCCTGGCAGAGTCTGAAATATAAAAATTTTACAAAAAATGGGAGCGTACCTTCTAATGTAGAGCACTCACAATTAAATTAAGACTAATTTGTTTTTTCATTTCTACATCTTATAAATGAAACCTTACAGTTTTACCAATGATTGAATATATCTTTGATAAACTCTTATTTTCAGTTTTGAAACCATATGTGGCTTAACTTCGTATTCATATCTTCCCCTATGTGGTCTGAGTATACTTTCTTTCAAACAGAATGTATGTGTCATGGGAAGTTGTCCCTAGACTAAATATTGTTACTTCTCAGTGGCCACAGTATATACGATTCAGCATAAAGCGTGGGGTTAGATGATGGTTAAGACAATTATTTTTATTGGGTTATTTACTACTGAAGAGCATAGACACATATGCCAATAGTAGTAAACGAAATATGTCTGCAAGAGGAAGCAAAAGGAGAAGCTTTAAGAAAGAGAAAACGTGGTATGTATTTTCTGGAAAATTTATGTAGCAGTGAAAAGTACCCATGTTCCACTGAATGTGTTCATTATGCTCTGTACCAGTGGGTTCTCATGTAGGAAAGCTAGATCTCTAGACGTAGCAATCACGGTGTCCTGGATGGATAAATGCATGGAAATCCCCACAGAGATCATCTGGTCTGTGCTGTTCTGATTCACAGAAGTGGCCTGTTCTGTACCACACAAGTATGCAATGCTGAGACGTGTCTTTGAACTTTAAGCAGTTTGGAAGTCCTCTGGAGAGAAGTGACAATCTGTGGTCCATGATAATCTAGTGCTTTTAGCTCATAGTTTTTTTTTTTTGCCTTTATCACTACCTTTACTTCGTTGCTGTTCTCAACATCTTCATTAAGTAAAGACTTACTATCCATATCATTTTGTATATGAGAAAGCATAAGCTATCAAGGACTCTTTTTTTTTTCCTTTTTAAGCCTGAAGGTATTGTGGGAAAATTAATAAAATTTGCAACTCATGGTAACTGAGGAAATAGCTCTGTGTATAGTTTCCTAGTACTTCTGACTTACCTTCCAGGGTGCTGAAATGAAACAATGCAGATAGGTTAGCAATACTATTAAGTGGCTTCATAATCTGCTAAGAGCTAATTAATATTTGCTGGGGTGGGGAGAATCTGCAGTGGAATGATACAGGCTCTCTCCTTTTTCTGTTCTTCAGCATCTGGATGAGGACATAGGTGATACTTTTATGATTTTTTTTTAGGTGAAACTTTACAGTTTACTGAGGTCAAAGTGACCTTGACAAGGTTGAGTTGAATAATCTCCCTGTTCCATATAAGGATATAATAATAGAGACATGTAATAATATCCTTCACCTAGATCTTTATACTAACTGCTCTATGTAGAAAAGAAAAACACTGACAATATGCATAGTAGGCTCCCATTTAGTAAAAAAAAAAAAAAAGAAAAGAAAACAAGAGCTACACATTTATATAAATACATCTGTATGCATATGTATCCGGGACTATTTCTGGAAAGAGATGCAAAATTGGTAACAGTGGTTGCTGTGGAGAGGGCCCGAGGGACTGGAGATCTGGAGAGCAAGTGATACCTACCTTGTATCACATACCTTATTCTATTGCTTGAATTTTCTTTTTAACCATGTTTATGCTTTTTAAATGTCCATTTGTTACTTTTTCTAACAATGTACTTAATCAGAAGGAGCAAGCGAGGATGCATAGGATTAATGAAGATATGGATTAACAGGAGCCAAATTAGAAAAACTGTAGGGATTATAATTGTAATTTCAAATTAGAATCAAATCTCTGATGCAGTTAGTTAACAACAATGTGAATTCATTAGATTTCAGTCATTCACAGTCCTTGTTAAACCATGCTTGTCTTTGGTGGAATGTAGAATGTACATTCTCAAAAAGACCAAGAAATGCTTGAAGGACTTAGATTAAAGTGCCCTTTGGTTAAAGGATTCATGTGTGGAAAGTGGTGTTTGGTCAAGGATACCATGCACCCTATTCAGTTTACCTGGTTAATGGAGCAGGTGTAATAGTCCAGGTGTTATGCCTAAATTAGGTTTTTTATAAAAACTTTAACTAGGTGAACTGTTCCATGTTACTTTCTCTCTAGGCTCTCTTTTTCCTCTGAAACAAACAGATTACCACACTAGATCCTTAGACTTGAGCCAAGATGCAAAATAAAACCAAACACACCTAAAACTATGGATTAATTTTATATTCGTAGAAAAGTTTATTGTCACTTAAGATTTCTTAACATTAGCCTAAATTATGAAGGTGGTGGAAAAATCAACTTTTTTGACATTCGTTTTAGGATATTTAAAATAGTATAATATAGTATATGAGTATACTGTATGTTTTCCACTTTGAGACTATATGCGATGCTTAGTTTTAGATGGAAAATATGTTGTCCCTCATTTTGCTACACTGAGGAGTGTCCTTAGCAGAATTCCCCCCCCTTTTATATTTGCTATTCTTACTGGAATATACCTTTATTTTTACCTGATGTCTGTAATATCAATGGCACTTTTGAAGTGAGCAATTCAGCAGTGTCTGCTGATGCAAAACAAATCTACTGACTTTAAGCATAAGAATATGACTTGGCTAGAACATTTGACACTGTGTTCTAGGCTAACCATGTAACTTGCATTTCCTGTTTTGATTCATACTCTGTGAGTCATCAGTTGTACCAGAGTCTATTGGAACAGTATTTGGTATCCTTCAAGACAGTGATAAGTACTCTACTTTCATTAAAAACTATATTTTAAAAAGTTTTAAGTTATTCAATATAAAATTGTGACTTGAAGATTTCTAACCACATCAGTTTCTGTGTGTCCCTCCCTCTTTTAAAAAAAAAAAGCTACTAGAAAAAAAACAGATACAATATGGATGCTGGGGAAGCTCAAGCCAGCCTGGCATTAAACAAATAGGCATAGATACCTTTTCCTAGCAGCCTTTGAGCTTTCTCCCAATGCTAAAACAGAACCAATAGTGCTTCAAGCAAATCTATCTTAACTACAATTTAAAGAGACTCTTAAATAAATCTTTCTCACAGGTGTAGATCACTCTTGCTTAATCTCTACCTTTCACAGAATGGGTTTTTAGAATAGTTTCTGTTGCTCAGGGCATCGCTGGAGGAGATAGAAGGTACAAGGAAAAGTTGCATTGAGCACCTGCGGCAGCGGGGGCCCCACATCATTCCCACACCTGCCAAAACAGCTGGCTCCCTGCCTGGGGACAAAGACACAAAGAGCCGATTGTCATGAATTACCTCTTTTGATTGAAGTCTGAGGGAAATATAGTATATCAGGGAAAAAATCTCAGAAAGATCTTAAGCACAACTGTAGTGTGTACAAATGGAATATAGCTGGACATATATTAATAATGGTTATCTTTGGATAGCGACATGATTATTTTTATATTCTTTCTATTGTCCTGGATTTTTTATATCTTCTGCATTTAATGCCAGTGAATCTTCTGTTTCTAAAATAGAAGTAACTAAATAAAAATATCTCCTAAAGTATTTTTCTCTCCTGGCAATTATTTTCATCCCCAATTAAGGGGAGATGGGCTCTGCGTAAGCATCCCTCTTGCAGCTTCAGATTACTCCAGATTATGCAGTGCTATTTATTGCTGGTGGGTTCCAAGACAAGATAATTTTCTGAGCTCAGCTGGGAGACAGGTGGCCACCTGGAGTCACAGGCCTCATGGAAGAAACTGTAACTTTGCAAAAGATAAAAGCAGATAATAAATCGCTCAACTTGTAAAAACTGACTCAACCAGGTCTTAGAGCCGTTGGTTACTTTGATCTATTCCTCAACTGCTTAATTTACTTTAGGGGCAGTTCTGGCTCTGTGGGTCTTGAAACTGGAAAATAGACTTCTTGATCAGTAAAACCAGTTGCTGTGTTCACAGCGAAATGATTCAGATTTCTGGAAAAATATGAGATTGGCAATAGTCATTGTCTTTAGAGGAGGCTTGAGATTCTGGATTAGGAGGTGACTTTTCCTTGTACCCCCTTTAATACTCTTTGCAATTTTGACTTTGAATTTGTGCTGCCTTTTCAATTAAGCAGCAATGAATAATTGTGTGTGGATCAAACATTATTTTCTGACTTATCCTGACATGATTTCTTGTATTCTACCAGGAATGATATCACTAAATCTATGGGAAAAATGTTTTTCAGGGAAGATAGTATGTAAACTGATTCCTAAAATAAACATTTACGAAATAGTTTGGATAGCCTTGGCTCTAAACTTTTTTCCGCTTAAGCCAAGGGGCTTGAGTATATCACTATCCTAAGAAGCAAGGTTTTTATTTTGCGAGATGTCATAAGATGTAACTTTTATCTTTTTGTACTTTTAGAAGAAGGGACCTTATCCTGTCTTCTTCCAGAGTAGTTTGGTGTCACCAGTTTCACTCATTACCTCTCTCTCTCTCTCTCTCTCTCTCTCTCTCTCTCTCTCTCTCTCTCTCTCTTTTGGTTATCTCTTGGAAGACAACTAACACCCACCTTCTTCAAAGTATTTTTTCCCTACTTTCTCATCCAAGTCAGATGCTGGGGGTCACTCTTCACCTCTGCACGTTGATTATTCTGCTTGTCCCCCTTTATGGTCATATAATCAACCACTAAGTTCTGAAGCAGCTACCTCTTTAAAATCTGTCTTTGTACCTCTTCACCTCCCACCATTGACTATTCTAGATCATTTTCTCATATCATTTTTGTATCAGTGCAGAATTTTCTCATAGATATCCTTGCTTCTACTCCGGTTTCTATCTCATCCATATTTCATATGGCTACCAGCTAGTCTTTCTAACATGCATATTTAATTTTGTGGCTTTCATATTTAAAATCCTTTAATGCCACGTCTTTCTAGGGTATTGTTTTCAAGGTCATTCCTTTCTGAGTCTAGATGGAAACTTCCAGCCTCATTTCCCAGTACTCTTTTACACTAAAGCCATGTCTGATCTCTGAAGTATTTTCTCAATGGGGTTTGCTCCCTTTCACCTAGGGCTTTGCACATTCTACTTCCTTGGTCAAAAATGTATTATCTCCCTTACTGCTTTCTACTTCTCCTGCACAATGTGGTTTCAGTCCTGGCTTCTCCGGTCCTATTCGTACATTCCTCTCATCTGCTCCCATCAGTTAGTTATGCATATATTTACCCTTGCTCTTTCTCTGTAATTATAACTATTGGTTTACTTATTGCTTTCCACAATAGGTTATAAATTCCAGTTTGTAAATTGGACAGGGCAAGAGTCTTTAAAGGGTACAATTTGGTAGGCAAGAGATTTAGTGGGAACAGTAAGGAAATATATACTTATTTTAAATTCCCACTTCTTTCTCCCTTTATAACAAAGAGTCTGACTCCATTTTTGATGTCTGACTGCCAGTAGCTTTTCAACTTTTTAAAAAATGGTTTGCTTTATGAAAGTTACTATAATACAAAGGTACATAGTATTGAATTCACAAAAATATGAACAAATTTCTCTTCTTTCTTTTCCTTTTTGCCCCATGTTTGGGAAGGGTGATAAGAAAGGCCAGATTCTCCCTCCTTTGGCACCAGCACGAAGTTCAAACAGTGCAAGTCCTCGCCCACAGAGATAGTCCTCACGCCATCCTCACCTATAACCAAAACTCCAAGCCAGTCATTTTTTCTTTGCTCTCATAAGGCTTTCCTAGTGGTGTTTGGGAGCCACTCAGCTCTCTAGAGAGAATTTCATTATGTGAGTGGGAAAGCTGTCTGTGCCTTCTTGGTGAGCACGTAGTGTCATGAGTCTCAGCATCTAAACCAAATTTTGGTAGAGAGCATCTATCCATCTCGGAGAGGTGAGTAGAACACCTTCCAAAGCATTAGTCTCCAGACTCAATTAATAAGATATTTTATGCACATGATACTCTAGCAGTACTTATTGCATACATAGGAGTAAAAATGGCAGATTCACAAGCACCCTAGCATGTATGTACCTCCATTCACACAATAAGTTCTGTTTAGCTTTTTATCTGGAATATAAGAGGAAGTGAGGGAATGAACATACGCATTTAAAAACTACCAAGCACATTTATAAATATGAACTATTATTTATTGCATCACATGTGTTCACATCTTTCAGAATGTGTTGTGGATGTATAAAATGAATGTTTATACATTTTACAGAATGTAAATCTGGAGGTATTTTTTTTTTTTTTTTGGCCACAAAATGAGATATTTTTTGTTAAGGTGATTTTACTAAGAACACAGCACTGCCCCAGAGCTTACTTCCTGGCACCTACCAGCTTCCATGAATAAGTCAAGTAGGCAAGACATCAATCTAGTAGGGTCACTCCTAAAGCCAGGTTTAGTCAAGTCATGTCAATCTATATAGGTCATGTGCCCCTATAAAGGTACAGCGTTGGAAGATGGATGGTGAACCCCAGACCCCTTGTTCAAATGGTGGTATTATTGAAGATTAAGTCTTCCTCTTTGGGGATTTCAAGGTCATAGTGGCCCAGCCCTTAAAGGACTTGACAAAGTGATGAATTTTGCATTTCAGGCCTTGTAAAAATTGTGTTAGTGACTAAAAGAACAAAAGGCCTCTTACTAAGTAACTAATCCCAATTCAAGCACTTTGAAAATAACTATAATGAAAATCACACCAGGAGGAGAACATCAGATGTCTGTTAGCAAAACAAAGCCTAATGAAATCCTTTCCTTTACTCTGTTACAAGGATCCAAATTATAGGCTACTGAGGAGACTTTATAGAACACCATTTTTTCCTTCTTTTTTAAAAATATGTCACACATTGATGTAACAACACAAAGGAAATGTCGGAAATAGAAAATGTGTCCTAAGATCCAGACCTTTTCAGCATGCATCATTATTATTCAAGCCCCGTTCCAATGATGATATATTTTTAAGAAGGTATAAACCTTTATGTTTTATTTCATTTTAATGGATCATATATATTTTCCTTTTGGAAACCTAATTTTAAAAATATCATTTAAAAATAACTGTGTAACACTTCATGTTATTAACAAATCATCTTTTCCGCAAACTATAGCCCTTTGGGCACTTAAAAGTTTTCCAATGTTTTCTGTTATAATTACACATAACAATGTTTTTCTCAAATGTAGAGTCCATTTATATATTGAACCTTTTTATAGAAACACACTGAGCACCTCTTAATTGGGCCTTTATAGCAGTTTCTTTATAAACTAGAAACTGCTAAAAGATTTCAAAAGCAGTGAGTATTAATAATGTGGTTGAAATTCTTGAGACCAAATGGTAAAGCTGGATTTAGTTATGTGGCATTACTGACTTCCAATAAACATATCAGAGCGGCTACATGCTCTTTAGTGCATGAGCACATTGATGGTAACAATACAGCAAACTGGTCCCTAAGACTGAAGAGCTTGTTTTTCAAAATAAAGACATACTTGGAAAAGAAATATCATTAGCTTCTGCAGTTCACAAATATTTGACTCGAGAGAGAAAACATACATTATGATGGCTCTACTTGACCAATATATTATCATAAAACAAAATACTAATTTATTGAAGCAAGAATTAATATTTAAAATGAAAAAGTTTGGTCTTTTTCCTTTGGAAGCTGACATTTTAATGGTGGTGATGGACAAGTAAAGAGGCAATCAAAATGTAGTAAGGTGTTAGACCAATCCTAATAAAACCTGCCTTTTTTGTAATCAAGAATAATCTTTGAAATTATTATTATTATGAGAAGGTGGTTGTTAAGGAATGCAAAAGAATTGAAATGAACAAAAATGATACATAGATGTCCTTTCTGGTGCACCCTTTCAAATTATATGTCCTTTCTGGTGCACCCTTCCAGATTATAGCTCACTGGCTTTGAGCTATTTTATAACTCAGTAAACTGTAGAAAACTGATAGTAGTACAAATGATTATTATCCATAAAAATGTAAATAACTTTTGCTTGATGCTGTACAATTGATTGTTACCTGTGGCTATTGACCAGTTATTTGTAAATTCATTTCAGTATTCCTGATTGTATATGCATGCCTTTTCAGAATTCTTCGAGCAAATTTTAACTTATTACTGGTTCCCTCAATAATTAATGAGTTAAATAAAGTCTTTCAAAAGTGTTCATTTTATATTTGTATGACAGTCATGTTAACTTTTTTTTCCCCCAGTGAAATAGCTTTTAACACTAGGGTACAATAGCTGCTTAGTAATTCTCTTATACAACCTTTATTAAAGGCCACATTTGGCATTTCACAAGCTTTCTAATAAGACAGACTTTCCATGACATAATTTTGTAATTATCCAGCCTAATTCAAGTCTGCAAAGATTTATCGATCACTTGCTCCATGCCCGCAGACCAGAGATCAGTATCCACCTGGGTCCCATATAATTCACATGGGCACAATTACAACTCCAAGCCTGACTATGTGATGTGTTATGTTTTGTGTAATAATAGAGTTCTATGCAAAATGCCTTGGGAGATGGAAGAGGAGGCAATGAATTCCAATGAAATAGAATGAGCTATGTTTTACCTAGAAGGCGGTACTTGAGTTAAGTCTTACAGGATAAATAAGGATTTTACTGAAGGGAAGAAGAGAAAAGGGCAAATATTATAGAAAGCCAGCGAGAAACAGAAGGGCCTTTTGTCTGGAGAATAATCTCTCAGGTAGGTAAATGGGTGTGGGTGGGGTGGGGACACACTGTGGGTTAATGGGAAGTTGTGAAATTCGGTACAGGACCAAATTATGAAAGCCTTGAGTGTCATGTTTTGGAATCAGGACTCAATTCTAGAGCAGTTAAGAGTTACCACAGGTTTTTAAGCAGAGTGCTGCCATCAGATCATAATATGGGAGACAGCTGGAATGTGGTGTCTTGAAATATCCCAGCTGGTAAACTATTAAGATGAGATTCGTGATACAACCAGTATATCTGGGTCATATTCACACTCGATAATCTGGAAGGGTGCATTAGACAAAATGTCCTGTTACTATTTTTGCTCATTTTAAAGCCTTCTACATATATTCCTGATAGTTCCCTCCATCATGATCTTAACAGTCTCAAGATTATTTTTGATAAAACACACACACACACACACACACAAGTTGATCTCACTGTCATACTTCTCTTCCTGTCAGAGAGTGTTGGAAAAGTCATGGGCATTTTGAGAATCCAGCTAAAGAGAAACTGATTCAAAGATACATATGGTTAGGGTTAATATCATATATTGTATGGTTTGCAGTAACTTCTATGTATAATTAAATTATTGTTAGCCATACCAGTATAAGAATGTCTTTAAAGAATATTCTTACCACTCACTGTGCTAACTCACCTTGCATTATAAAGTGAAAGCATAGAACCAGAAGCTCTGGTCATAGACCCGCATCCTGTGGCTCTCAGCACCATATGTAATGGTGGAAGAAAGGTACAAAATCTAGAGGCAGGTACTAATATTCAGAAAGTTATTATTAAAGATGTGTTAGCCAAATATATTTTTCTGGGTATTTTCTGATTTTTTCGATGTCTGTGATTTCTTATTTTAATACAATTTTGTATTAACAGTTTTTTGTTTCAATTTTTTTAGAATGATTCCCAAATTATATAAGCTTCAGATTCCATAAAACCTGGGTCCACCTTTGGGTACGTGACAATAAATTTATTATCATTAAACAATGTAACAAAAGGGTCAGAGATCTCCCCGTCACCCATTGTCTTCTGACTTCCACCCCAACCATTGTGCTGAAGATCTTGCCAAGTTTACTAATGACCTAATTACTATATCTGGTGGATAATTTTCTCATTCAGTTTAAAAACAATGCCAAAATTAATCTGTAAATATATGTAAAGAATGCAGGAATTATAAAAATGATTAAAGTAGAAGTGTATGTTTTCCTTCATCCTACCCACTCGCAATTCTACAGTCCTCCCTACATCTAATCACTGTTAGTCATAGCTTGGAGGGTCCTTCCATTCCTCTTTTCCTATGCATTTGTGTGTGGGTGAGTGTATGCACATACATGTATATGTGTGTTTACGTGTATGTGCTTTTGTTTTTATATAAAAACTAATTTTTTACATAATGGAGTATACTATACATATTATTCTGCAACTTGCGTTCTTTTTTTAAAAATATCTATCAGGAATTTTTAATGTATGTACAAATAGATATACCTCCTTCCTTTTAGTTCTATTAATATTGCAATTGATGAATATACCTTGAATTTATTTAACCTTTTTGACCCACACTGAGCTGTTTGCCAATTATTGCTACTGACAATAACTTTGCATTTGAGCATCCTTGAAGATACAACATTATGCAAAAGTATGTGCATTTCTATAGGATAAACTTATAGAAATAGAATTTCTATTGAGATTGGGAAACAAAGAATATGTGTACTGATAAAATAGGTGGGAAGAATAAAGAGAAATGAGAAGTTGAGAAGACAAGAGTTAACTGGGATTCATCAAAATGGAGAGGAACTTCACAGTGAAATATAGGCTCTGCTTTCAGATAGGTTTGGAGGAAAATGAGAGGGGATTTGGGAACTTGATGTGCTTTTTCTTGAATATTTGAATATGAGCTTGTTTCATGGCCTCAAAGACTCTTTTGAAACAAAATCTCTGTAGAGTATTATGCATGAGGGCCTGGAGACTACGCTGACAGTTAGTGGGAGGTTTTGCATAGTATGGGGTCCATGAAGACAGTGGCATTTCACAGAGTATGACTTTCCTGGGAGGGAGCCCTCCCCAGGACTATAGAACACTGCCTCAAAGGTGATGTCACTGGACCCCGAGAAGGTGAGACATCAGATACTGCTTCATACCTGGGAGCAATTGTAAGACACCTTACTTATAGTCTTATAGAAGTAATTGCAAATGAATGAGTAAATGAGGAAGAGTCATAGCAAAATGTGTTAACTGAATCAGTGAGATTTAAGTTACATCTTCAGTGGCTGTAAAGCAGTGGTTCTCAGACTTTGGCTGTACACTAGAATGACCGAGACAGCTTTAAAAGTCCTGATTCCAGGCTGCTGCCCAGACCAGTTGAATCATAATCTTTGAGAGTGGAACCCGGAATCAGCATTTTTAAAGCTTTTCAGGTGATTCTAACATGTCTTAAAGAATAGTAGAATTAGAAATTATTAATAATGAGCATTCATTCATCACAAAAAAATATAGACTAGGGATAAGTGTCATATCTGGAATATGCCATCAAGTTAAGTAACACTGAGGAAAGACGCTTTCCCTATCCTGTCCCACTACAACTTACTTTCTCATCTTGGAGACTTTTACTTACTATTAGCAAGAAAGTATATATGTGAGTATAAATCTATGGTACATTTACTGATTAAAACTCCACTGCAGATGGACTAACGAGCTCCTCTTAGTAGGTTTTTGTCAAGTGTGCTTTTCCCTGGGTTTGTTTTTTAGATTCGACATTTCCTCACAGTGCCACGGAGATGGAAGCATTAGCTTTTCACACAGGGCGTCCTTGTCTCTCAGTATAATTTATCATCTGAGCTAGGGAACTGCCTCGTATTCACCTGCAATTATTTCTTGTAATTAGAGCTACCCCCGCATGTAGTAACACTCTCCCCATGGGATTTCAGAGAATACATTTAAGAGCAAGGATCATTTAATTCTTCTTGCTAAGCTGATACCTCACCCAAGTGTTTCAATTCGTATTGAAAAAGGCTGCGTGGGGTCAGTCCCTAGATGAGTAGATGTTGTTTTGGCATTTTGCCATGAAATATGTCTATAAAAATTTCACTTTAAGAAAGATAGACCTGGTAACAGGTAATGAATGAGAAACAGGAATGAGAAAACACCTAAAAATTTTTCTAATGTATTTTTTTCCTTTAAAGCACATTTTACCAAATTTTATACTTAATATTTCTTTAACTGCAGTTTAGTGTTAGAGATTATTCGCCTATATGCATTTTGTTTCCTTCTCCACAACAAAAGCTTCTACATTTTCTAAAGTTTCCTATATTTTAGAACTTTTTTTAGATTTTTGATATTTAAAACTTTTTTTCAAACTTTTGTATTTTAAATTTCTAAATTAAAGTTTTCAGTGCTCATTCTCCTAAGAAGTTCTCTCTGCTCCTCTTTCTCTCCCTGATTAAGGTTTGATTTAACTTTAGAACAAGAAATAGTAGTATCCCAAAAGTCAGAACTTTATTTGATTTGAAGTGTAAGCCACCTATCGATGACAAAGTTCTTTTCAGTATTTGGAAACAACCTTCACAGAAAACTTCCTGAAAACCCACACTGATGACATCTGCATGTTTTTTTTTTCCCCTCTGTAGCCCTGAAGGTAAAAATGGAAGGTTTCTCTCAAATGTCTTAATTTTTCAAAAAGAAGGAAGTCTAAGAGGGAGATGGTGGTGAGGAACTCACTTAGAGCAAACTGGGAGAGGTCACTTAGCGCTTATTACCACCTAATTAGAGTCTGCAGGCCACATCCTGCATTGTGTTGGTGACTCCACTGAATTGCCTTCCTACCAACCCTGTGATGTCTTTGATGCTCAATAAGGAAACCTCCTGAGTACAGTTTGTCTTAATGTTCTTCTTTCTCTTCAGCACTGCATTTCTTATCGTCTTAAAGTTTTGGAACGTAAAAGACAGTTTCTTCTTATGTTAAGGATGATTTCCATAAAACCTCATCTGAGTAACTATTCAGTGCCAGGCTCTTTATGAATTTCTTTAATCCTCAAAACAATCTATCAAGCAAATCTGAGACCCCCGAGTATACACTGGGATGTTCACTCTTGGTCATGATGCAATGAAGGAGCAGTGATGGGAATCAAAACACAGTCTTTCCATGGCTGATGGCCTTGTGCTTCTCAGCAGATTCCACAGTGCGTGAATACATACATATGCGTATTGGTGTGTGTGCATGAAAATATAAATAAATGAAATGAAATCTTCACAAAACAATATTATTTGATGCGTTCTGATATTTTTCTACTCTGTTATTTAGTTTAAAATGCTGGTTGCCACTTACTAAATTGATTTGATGGCCTGCTGGCGTCATGACTCGCTATTGGAAGGAATACGTGTATTATAATGAGTGTACGTTTAGGTCTTTTTGCTCTCTTCCTTTCCCTAATGTTGAAATTTCTAACATTATGAAGATGTTAATTTAAGGTCATAAGCATTCCCTGTACCCTTAGAATAACAACAAATCAACCATCTGCATACCTACACAGGTTTAAATGATTTTGTCAACACAATCCAAAGGTTAAAATGTTGAACCAAGATAGCCCCACAGTGGAAAGGCAGGGGTCTGAGCTTGGCCATTCTCTTTGTTTTTCCCCAGCCTCATCCTCCTCCAATTCCCCATATGAATCATATTTTAGTCTTAACAGTGACTTGCTTTCTTCCCCACCACCAGTTTCTTACTATTGTGACTTTGGAACACTTGCCCCTATTGTCGGATGGGCCAAATCCTAGTCATCTTTCAAGGCTCAGCTGAAGAGATGAACACTCAATAATTATGTGAATTAACAGATGGTTGAATAAATAAATGGATGCTAGCATATTTCAAAATCATTCTCTTTGCTCAGTCCTGGCAATGCAGGCAAATTCTTATGTTTAGTGGGACAATTTACTTCATTTCAGAAATTATGTTTCCTCATTTGTTACATGGAAGATATAACATCACAAGGTAGCCATGAAGATGAAATGAAATGCTAAGAATGAAGAGCTTGACAGTTAATAATTCAATTTGGCAAAAATTTATTATTGTAGCTACCATAGAATAAAAACAATGAAGTGCTTAAGCTGGCTCATTTGTGAGAAACAGTTAAATTCTCAGAGATTTTGTGAGTTGGTTGATAAATCATCAGGAACTTTATCAGCTATGGTGGGAGTATTTACGCCATGGAAATCCACAAATGTTACAGATCAGCGTTCACCTGCCTAAGAGCCATTTGTCAACCTTGACCAGCATACTACTGGCTAGAGACTTTGAGGGATGAATACAGGGTTGTCTCAGGTTGAGTTTTTTGGGAAGCAGATTCTGAGATAGAGTTTAGTAAGCAGGATGCTTAATAAGGAGTGACCTTGTGATCAAAGCTTATTGAAGGGAGTGGGAAAATTAGGAGTTGGAGAATATGAGCTGTAGTTCAGGCCCAACAACACTCTTGAACCCATGGTGTAGGGGGTTGGGCTGGTATGGCCATTCAGAATTGTCCCAGATTGGCCTGGGGGCCCAGGACGTTAAACTCCCACATCTGTCAGCCATCAGATATAGGCCACCTCAGGAAGCGGCATGTCTTGGGCAAAGCAGCTCTGTAGCTGAAGCAATCGCTAAAAGTTGACAGCACTCCCAACAGCTGGAGCAATGAGCCTTCCCTTGCCGGGTGACATGGGCGGCTTATCTCAGGATCCATCAGAAGGGTGAAAGAAATCAGTTCCTGCATGCACAAAGTCCATGGCCCAGTGAGCTAGAAAAGAAATTTATTATAACTTGGGGTATATTCCATGGATCAGCGCCATGACGAGGAGTAGACAGGCTGCTAAGGATGTGTGATGCACACACACACACAGGAAGGAAGAGGGAGGGAGGCAGCGTGTCAGGCCACGCTCTGCTTTCTAGTGGGGAAAGTGACTGTAACAAAGTCACAGAGTTATTTGTTGACTCTGAGGGATGGGAAGAAGTTATAATGGGGAAGAGAAAAACAACTTAGTACTGTGTCTGATATCTCTGTGGTGTTCATCAAAAATATAGCAATTGGTCACCTTTATAAACAATTAGAACAAGATAGAAGCCAAGTCAAATATTTCCTTTAAGTGGAAATATTAACCTTGTTGCCTGAGCAATGGCAAACTTGGCATGGTTTTTCTTTTCTTCCACATTTCCTAACAAACAATAGCATCTTCTGCAATACACCAAACTGTGGTTAGGCAAAAGGTAATAAAAACCCTACAAACTCCTCTTCAGCAGCATTGATCTAAGCACAGCTGCCATGGAGATTTTGCAGCCCAGTGACTATGACCATCAATATAAAAGCCCAAGTCATTTCCTGCTGACACATGTTCCACTTTTCCCTGTCCTTTGGTTGGGAGGAGGGGTAGGTGTGGAAACTGACCATGGAGCAGCTGCTGATTTATATGTCTTTTCTGGACCAGGGAATCCATATTGATTAGTTGGATGAATGATCCCGTCCCTTTGTTTCAAATGATTAGAGTGAGTGTCTGCCCTTGGAATATATCACAGCTCCACTGTGACATAAGGAATAAGATCCACTGTGGTTTTTTTGTAAATCTCAGTGCCTTTACCACATTTCTGAAATACACCCGTTGATGACACTTAACCCAGTTGTGGAGAAATAGGTCTTTAGAGAGTTCTGAAAAATGTGTGTGCCAGTAGGGACATCACAATGTGTCAGATTCTTTCTTTGTAGTCTTTCATATTGCTTAATGTATTTATACTGAATTTGTCATCAAAGTGGTTGATGACATATTTGTTACTCATCTGAATTCAGTTTTTCTCTTTATTATTCTGTTGTGGGATTTCATAATTGATCAATGTTGATACAAATAACTTTTGCCTGAGTTTCTCTTCTACAAAACTTACTTGCTTATTCGGGGGGAAAACAACTACCAAAGAGTACACTTCTATATTTTAAGGAGCTATTTGTCTTTAACACTTATAATTAACATGTTTATAAAAATATATTCAGCATTTTATGTTTTCTAGGAATTGGCCAGGTGAAGTGACTGTTTATGTGGAGAATATGCTCTTTATATTGGTCTCTTTGCTCTGTTGGTTTTCGAAGGAAAATATTGACTTTTAAACAAGGTTTTCTTCAATCCAAAGTTGTTGGAAATGAATTTATTTTGTGCAGCTCAAGTTTGCCACCTTGAATTCTTCTCTTGGGCATCCTGATTCTTCCCTCTGGAGAATCTCAAACAAACATTCATCCTTCTCAACCTGGCAAACTTTCAGATGTTGAAAACAGTTCTAATGTTTTTCCATTTATTTTCTCTCCCCCTAACAGACTATATCTAGTTTCTTCAATTATTCATAAATTAATCACAAAATTAACATTTGCGGATTCCTAAGTCTATCTTTTGATATTCCTCCAGGTGGTCAAGGTCCAGAGGAAGTGCCCTGAGCCCTCTCTATGCCATCAGCAGGAGTTCAGCTCTTCCTCATCTGAGTTCCAGTGGGAGCGATTATGTCAGCTATAGCACTGATCCTGAGCTACCCAGGTGATTTGTCACTATCTTAGCTCCCCTGTTCAGCAGTGCTTTGAGCCACTTTGTTTTCAAGTGACCTGGAAACATTTCTGATCAATTGAGCATGCCTATCTTAGTAAATTCCTGCATGGACAGGGTGGGAAAGCTAGGGAGATGGTGAAGGATGAGCAGAGAGTGCTAGATAAAAATTTTTGGAAAGAGACCATCATCTTTTTTTTTTTTTTTGCAATGCTATCTGGGACTCATTGTCTCTCATACAGAATTGACTCTGAGTGAAAAAATTTATAATCCAGATACCGTAACTTTTAGTCACAATTCAACTTCAGATAATACTTTTCTTTTTCTCACAATGCTCAAGACTTGGGCTTTGAATTATGTTCTTAGCAACTCTTCCAGATGTGTATGGACTATTCCTAAATATCCACAAATGCTCTCAGCCCAGGCATAAGTAATCTTGTTGGTGTTTCATCACTGAAACTAATATATCTTTGTAAATTTTATAAACTCAGTTTGGAGAGCACCCTGTGCCTTAACCTGCGTTTCTCTCACCCAATGAGTAGATACTGGAACATTCTACCACCACTTCAAGTCCAGAACACCATTTACAAAGATTTTGCTCCTTTTACCTGTTTTTTTTTTAAATTTTGTTTTTAAATTTTCTTTTATTTTTAGTTTCAAATATACAGTACATTGGTTAGACACTTATATAATATAAATGATCCCCCTGATTGCTCTTTCTCTCCTCTGGCTCTATGCCTTGCCATTGAGTTACTGCTTACTGCATTCCCTCTGCTGTGCTCCCCATCCCTATGACCATCTATCAACTTTTAATTTGTACTTCTTTAACCCTTTACCACTTTCTCCCAACCCCCCAAACCCTCTCCCCTCTGGCCATCGCCAGATTGTCCTCTATATTGGTTAGTCTGTTTTTGATTAGTTTATTCTTTTTGTTCCTTAGATTTTGCATAAATAAAATCATATGGTATTTATCTTTCTCTGTTTGACTTATTTCACTCATTATAATAACCTCTGGGTCCATCCATGTTATTACAAGTGATAGGAATTTATTTTTTTAATGGTTGAGTAACCTTCTATTATATATATGAATCATAACTTCTTTATCCAATTATCTGTTGATGGGCATTTAGGTTGCTTCCATATCTTGGCTATTCTAAATTGTGCTGCTGTGAACATAGGGGTGCATGGATCTTTACAAATTATTATTTTGGTTTTCTTTGGATAAATACCCAGAAGTGCAATTGCTGGGTCAAAAGGTATATACATTTTAAATTTTTTGAGAAACTTCCAGACTGTTCTTCATATTGGCTGAACCATTTTGCAATTCTACCATTCTGACAGGTATAAGGTGATACCTCCTTGTGGTTTTAATTTGCATGTCTCTGACGATTAGTAAACTTGAGCATCTTTTCTTACGTATCTTGGCCATCTGTATTTTCTCTTTGGAAAAATATCTGTTCAGGTCTTTTACCCATTTTTAAATTAGATTTTTTTTTTGTGGAGTTGCATGAGTTTTTTATATATTTTGGATATTAACCTCTTATCAGATGTATCATTAGTGAATATCTTCTTCAGTTCCGTCAGTTATCCTTTTGTTCGGTTGATGGTATCCTTTGCTGTGCATAAACTTTTTAGTTTGATATAGTCCTATTTGTTTATTTTTTATTTTGTTTCCCTTTCCTAAGGAGATATGTTCAAAAAGAATTTACTAATAGCAATATCAGAGAGATTACTGCCTATGTTTTATGGTTTGGGGCCTTAGATTTAAGTCTTTAATCCATTTTGAGTCTATTCTTGTATATGGTGTAAGAAGATGGTTCAGTTTCTTCTTTTTTCTTTTTTTGCATGTATCTGTCCAATTTTCCCAACACCATTTATTTAAGAGACCGCCTTTACCCTATTGTATATTCTTATCTCCTTTGTCATATATTAAATTAGTGAATAGGTATGGATTTATTTCTGAGCTCTTTATTCTGTTTCATTGATCAATGTATTTGTTTTTAGGCCAGTACCATGCTGTTTGGATTACTGCAGCCTTGTAGTATAGTTTGATATCAGGTAGTGTGATACCTCCAACTTTGTTCTTCTTTCTCAAGATTGCCATGGCTATCGAGGTCTTTTATGGTTACATATAAATTTAGGATTATTTGTTCTAGCTCTCCAAAAAATGCCATTGATATTTTGATAGAGATTGCACTGAATCTATAGATTGCTTTGGGTAGTATGGCCACTTTAACAATGTTGATTTTTCATACCCATGAGTAAGATACATGCTTTCATTTATTTGTATCTTCTTAAATTTCTTATTTTAATGATTTATAATTTCCTGAGAACAGGTCTTTTACCTCCTTGGTTAATTTGATACCCAGGTATTTTATTGTTTTTGATGCAGTTGTAAATGGGATTTTCTTCTTAATTTCTCTTTCTGAAAGTTCATCATTGGTGTATAAAAATGGCACTGACTTCTGAGTATTAATTTTGTATCCTGCTACTTTACTGAATTCATTGATCAGTTCTAGCAGTTTTTTTGTGGAATCTTTAGGGTTCTGTATTGTATAGTATTATGCCATCTGCAAATAACAAGAGTTTTACTTCTTCCTTTCCAATTCAGATACCTTTTATTTCTCTTTCTTGTTTTATGCTCCTCTTACTCTTAATTGTTAGCATGCGACTCTGTCTTAGCCTGGCTTATATATGTTTATAATGCCTTTCACTTTTGATTTGGTGAAAAGTTCATGCTATAAAGCATCTATTTTGATTTTTAAGTGTGTGGTGTATTCTTTTAAAGTGACCAGGAGGCTGTAAATCAACAGATCTCTTTAGATACTATCTGATGAATTTCTCAAACAGTGTGATTGACAGGCAACTTGTACTCTGCTGTTCTTGGCATCTTCACCTTATAATGTATTTGCTAGTTCATTCTTCTTTCCCTGTCCAAAGAATCATATTCAGTCAATAGCTGGCATCTGTGATTAGTATAAAGCAAAAACTAGAACTGAGTATTGAGTGACTAAAAGAAAACATGAATGGGATTGAGAGAAGGTGAAGCAATGAGCAAAGCAGAAAAAAGGATGACTTGCTGAGGAATAAAAGTCAAAGATATGAGGACAAACGAAGTGAGAATTTATGAGACTATCTCTATTCTCTCACCATGTTCCTGCAGAACTTCAGAAATAGGGAATTCTGCCCAGAGCAAGTCTCAATGTCAGTGCCTGGGAGTCTCCATGAGGCTTCCCATGGGTCCAGATTCTAAAGGCTTGTCTTACTCCAATTGCAACAAATGACTCTCAGACTCTCTTTGTATACTTAGTATTCTCCCCCAGCCTATCTGGAGTCTTGAAACCCAGGAGACCCCCATAGCCTCCTTAGAAAATGACAGTAATTCTTATTCCCTTCTTACTTTAATTATCTCCTAGATTGTACTGACTAATTGCTGGAGTTTCCAAACTTATTACCCTCTGCTATGGTTTTTTGGCTTTAATGCTGTCTCTGGGCCATGTAGGAGCTCTAATCTAGTCTCTGCCATGAGGCTCCAATGTGGACCCAGGTATCTTGTTTTATAGCAGAGACGAGTTTTCGAGTTGGGGCAACCCAGGTTTCTTCGCCTTTTAGAGGCTATAAAGAATGTTGGCCCTCTTAGAAGCATGCTGTCTTGGGTGTGCGATGTATGTGACAGATCTTTGAGGGGAAACCACAAGGAATTTTGGGTTTGCTCCACCACATGATTATGAACTGCTAAAATGAATCCAATCAGAAATTAAACATTAAGTGTAGGGATAGCCTTTAAGGTTCCAGACCTGTTATAAGAGTGTCTGGGGGATTGTGAGTCATGGTACTTGGCTGTCACTCTTCTTATAACCTATGCAGGGAGATAAGCCATGAGTGAGAAAAGCAATAGCAATATATTAGGTCACTGGCAACAAGAAGATACTAAGCAGGGAGAGATATGTTAAAGACTTATGAGCCATCTTTACCAGTCTGATTTAACTCTGATTTATGAAAAATTGCTTATCTGTAGGAGTGAACTTTTATAGTCTGACTGATGAATGACTGGACTTTGTGGTGTTACAAATGTGAGCTTTCAAAGTATAGGATCATTAATAGATTGCTTTAACGTAGAACTTATTTTCCTATGGAAACAGATGCTAAAAATGGTGGTTAGACCTCCAGAAGCCAATTTAATTAGAAAAATAACAAATACAGGGCTAAGCATTCCATATTCCAGGCCACCTTGTTGCAGCCTTATTTTCTAGGCACATATCTCTGCTCCCTATGTCCCCAGCCTTGGGGTTTATTCTTCTTTCTCCCCAACCCTAAAACAGTATTCTTTTCTTCCCTCTTTCCTTTTATACTTGGGCCATGAAAAGGTGTTTCTTCTCCTGCCTTTTTCCAGTATCTAGGTAATGCAAATGAAATTCTGTTTCTCAGCTTCCAAAATATGATCATTTCTTTTTTCCTTCTTCCATTCTCTTAATTCTTGTGTCTCAATGTCTAAAATATCTTTACTCTCATTTTAATGGAATTTGGAAAGGGATCTAAGTACTTCTGTGTGTTCAATCCATTATATTTATCTTGCTTGTTTTTGTTTAATGTTATAATCTATGCTTTTTTCTATGAAACAGAATATTTACAATATAATGTTTAGTGGATGCATCTTAGATATTCTATTTAAACATTGTTTAGTCTTACTGTGGATAAACAAAATTATTTCCAAGGGTTTTTAAAATTTTCAAAATTTCTAAATAGTCATTATAGTCAACATTTTAGAACTCACAAATATAAAACAAATAATCTAAAATTATGAATCAATATTTAATTGGAAATTGAGAGTGTTATTACTGGGAAATAGTATGATTGTAGTTATGAAATGAAATTAATACCAAATTAAATATCATGTTAAAGTTTTAATGCTAACAGTGATACTTGGATTACAAGTATTGGTGCATTTTGTAAATTTTATTTATACTAAGAGCCTAAATTCATCGAATATTTTTTTATGTTAAGTTCTTAGATAAAGATAGGTGGTTTTAATTGTGAAAATGATGCTAATCAGCCATGAAGACAAAGAATTGTATATGTATTTTCTGATTTGTTCTCTCCCATTCTGGATACCGCCAGTAACATATTCATTTGGAGAAAAGCATTTCAATGTTATTTCTTAGTGATGAAAATCAAAGATGCAGGAGACAGAATTGAAAAGCTAGAGCAGAATGCATTTTTAGATGGCCAAACTGCTGAGTAACATAGCTTATTGCTTTTTAAATTGCCTTATATTTTTTCCAAATTCTTAAACAGGCCCTAAAGGACAATTTATCCTATGTATTTCAAAACTAGCCACTCTAAGAAATGCTGATTTAGTTTTTAGTAGAATTTGCAACAGCTGGGGAAGATGATCAAAGATTTTGGTCTTGTTGTTGGTCTGGGCTATCAACAGCAGGCTTCTGGTTTCTCAAACATGATGCTGAGAGGCTCTGAACAGGTACAGCAAAAACAGCTCAGAGCTGATCATTCTTTTCTTGCATCTTTCTGTGTTCTGTTAATTTGGATCTTTTCTGTGTTCAGTTAATTTGGATCTTTTGGTGCTTCTCCACATTTATAGTGTTCCTATTTATATTTAATTTTAATTTTATTTTATTTGGGTCTGTTTTCCTCTCCAGTTCAATACAGTTCAGTCCAGTTGAGTTAAGTAAGCATTAATGGTGTCCACCTTACCTCCGCTTTTCTTCTCAAAGAAAATTAGACGGGCACTCATGTGTGTCTGGATCCCAGTGTTCAAACTTACTTTAATTTGTGCTTCCCCTGTCCTCTTTTTCTCCTGTTAGGCTAAAGGAGCCAACTGTGTACTTATCTGATGTCGACCCCTCTGTTTGTGCTGTGAGCTGTCTTATCCTACTTGTTAATCCTGTCCTTGCTTGTACATTCAGTTCCTTACCCAGTTGGATCCTTCCCACTAGCTTCTAAATGTGCCCAGATTTTTCATGTGAAACAAAAAAATGGAACTGTTCTTCCTCAGCTTCTCGCTCTTGCTAGAGCTTTGCCCCATTTTAATTCACTCATCTTGAATGAGTTTGAACTAAGATTTTCTTTTCTTCTGGACTAACCTAGTCCAACATGTCTTCTATGCTTATCATTCCATCAAAGCATTTATTTAATTTATTTTTTTATTAGTTTCAAGTATACAGTGCATTGGTTAGATATTTACATAATTTATAAAATGATCCCCCTAATTGCTCCTTCTCTCCTCTGGCTCTCCACCTAGTCATTACGTTAATGCTAACTGCATTCCCTATGCCATGCTCCCTATCCCCATGACCTTCTATCAACTACTAATTTGTACTTCCTTAACCCTTCACCCTATTCTCTCAGCCTCACAAACCCCCTCCCCTCTGGCCATCACCAGATTGTCCTCTATGTTTGTGATTCTGTTTTTGATTAGTCTGCTCTTTTTGTTTCTTAGATTCCATATACAAGTGAAATCATGTCCATCAAAGCATTTTTACTGAGGCTTCCAAAAACATCAGTGTAGCAGAGCCTAGTGGGCATTTTCAATTCCATCTTACTTGACTTATCAGCGGTATATGACACTGTTGCCCACTTTTCCCCTAAAATAGATTTGTCTTGATTTCCTTCTGCCATTTTTTCTCCTCTACCTAAATCCTTTATACACTCAGCCTCCTGTGCACATCTTTGAATATTCCTCATGGCTCTTACATGGGCCTCTTTTTGTCTCACTTTGTATACTCCTTCTCAGAGGTGTCATTTATGCATATGGCTATAATTATAAACTGCATACAGAATATTCACATGTGTACTTGAAATATAGGCCTTCTGTGCAATTCAGATCCACATGTCCAATTGCCACTCAACTTACAAGGGAAAGTAAATCAACCTGCCCATAATCAAACACTCAGTCTTAGTTTGATTGAAGTTCATTGTTTCCAGTGCCCCATCTCAGTAAGAGGCCTGATCATCCACCCAGTTGCACAAATTAGGGTTCTAGGAGTCATCCTCGAGACCCCTTCTCTTTTACCCTTATAGCCAATCACTAAGTGTTCTGTGTTTTCATTCTAAATATCTCTTGGATGCATGCACATTTTTTCATCTCTGCTGTCACCCCACCACCATGGTGAAGCACATATCATCTCTTTGTTCTAGATGGCAGCAGTAGTTTTGTACATGTTCATCTAAATCATCCCCAACCTCTCATTCAATCTCCATTCTAGAGTCAGAGAAATCTTTTGAAACACAGTCATATTGTCAGCTCTGTAATTAAAATGGTTCAAAAGTTTTCCACCTTTCTTTGAATAAGAGTGACATCTGTATCTTTGCTTGAAAGCTCTGCGGAATCTGGTTCTTTTCCACACCAGGCACCTCCTTTGCTTTCTACATCAGTTACACTGGCTTTTTTAATTCCCTAATTTAAATTCTCCGAAACCATTCACAAATTATTTGCTCATGATGTTCCTTTCCCCGATAACCTCATCATTCTTCTCTTCCTTTAGTTATAAGATCTATCAGTATTTCTTGAGGAACACCTTTCCTTAATATCTTTGGTTTGATAAAATTTCCCATTTTATGGCCCTGTGTGCAGGTGATGCTGTGATGTGCCACCTAGATCATTCCCTCACCAACAGAAGATTCATTATATCCACCCACTGGGAGTACTAGTTGCTGATAGCTCCCAGCTATTTCTTCCAGCCCTGCCCTCAAATGAAGGGCACCACTCACGATTATATCCCATCTCTGGAGATAGCCCACATGCAGTGATGGGCCAGTGGAGGGTGGGAGTTATAATTCTGGCTTCCTTCTGTATACTCTTTCTCAGGTGTGTCATTTATGCACATGGCTATAATTATAAACCATATACAGAATATTCACATGGGGTGCTATAATAAATGATAAATTCCTAGCAGTTCATGGTGGGTAGTCATACCACAGGCATATAACTTTTTAGTAAAAGATTTGTTTCTGCCTTAAGCAAGCCCTGTCTATTGTTTCTATGCATCTAGGTTAACACACCTTTGAAATACCTCTTTTTAGAAATACCTCCTTCTAAGATGTAACCACCTTCAAGATATCATATCCAATTCCTGCCTTTCTTCCATCTTCATATGATATTCCTTATGTCTCCTCCTTAATTTTAGATGAATAAAAGAAACTGCAAACTGTTATTTTCTGGAGCATTTGAAATCTTGCTCCCTGGCATATATTGTCATTTTGGGCTAAAATAAACTCTTATGAAAATTCTCTATAGGTTTGGACATTTCTTACATCATTACTTCCCTAAGTTTGGGACATATTCAAAGGATCACCCTAACTCCAGTGCTGCCCATCACATAGGCTAAGGCCTGTGCTCTGCCTGCCTGCCTAGCTGTTCAGTGTCTTCCACTTTCCCGTCTTGCTTCTTCCACCCTTTTACTTGTGTCGTTCCCAGGGCATTCTCTAGAAATCTTCCTACATGCACATCTTCATCTCAGGGTCCATGAAACCAACCTAAGTTCCCATGTGCTGCTCCTTTCCAACATTTGTTGTGATTTTGTAAACATACGATGTCTCACCGCCTGCCTCTGAATCTCGGCTCTGCCACTCAACAGCTCTGCGACTTGACATTATTTATGCCTCAGTTTTCTTATCTATTTCATTGTGAGAATTAAAACTTTGTAGAAAAGTGTCTTAGCTCAGGCTGCTATGACAAATTACTATAGAAGGGATAGATGAAACAGAGAGGAGAAAAGGAGAGAGGTGGGGGATAGAGGTCAAGACAGGGATAGGTCCTGCATCTCTTCATCTTTTTGTAAGAGCAGTAATCCATCATGAGGACCCAGCTAATGTAACCCTAATCTAATCCTAAGTACTTCCCAGAGGCCTCACCTCCAAATATCATATTAGAGGTTAAGGTTTCAACATGTGAATTTCAGGGGAGCATATGAATATTCAGCCCAAAGCATTCAGTGCATAGCAAATTATAATAGATTCTCAGTGATAGCTGTACTCATTATGTTATTATTATTATTATCCTAATGGAATATTGCTTCTTTTATCTAGAGACAGTCTAAAATATAAATACCTTTAGGAGGTTCTGCCTTAAGCTAAAATTTCACTGGAGTCTTATTGAAAATACACTGATCCCATGAGATAATACACAAATGAAGGATTCTTTGTTTCAGGAAAGATGAGAAGAGTTGACAAATCTTTTTTGGAGCCTCAAGGAATAAAGACTGAGAAATTTAGAAAAATAATCTGCGTCACTTTTTGTAATCCAGTGGTGCCAACATTTCCACTGGGGTGACATTTCCTCAGTCAACACGTATCGATCTTATGTGGCTAGACTCAGAACTCCTCAGCGGGGATACTCTGTGCAGAGTAGAACAGGTGTGGTGGTTGCAGGGCAGGGAGGGGCAAAGGGGTCAGTTACCCGCAGGTAATAACTGTACTGCCAGCACCAGAGAGACATGTGTCTAAGAAAAGATTGTAGCCCAAAGCATTGTCAACTGCTGATGAATGTTCGGTCTTCTGAAGTCACACATTGCCTAGGAGCTCCTTTATTCAGTGTAAGTGAAGCCATCCAGCAGAGGGCCTTATTATGTCCTGCTGGTATGGAACTGTGTGGCTTGTTATCACCCTTTTTTGTTAACGGCGACTCTCCATAAGAGTCTGGTTTGTGCTCAAGGGAGTCCCACACTCAACTGTCAAAGCTTTTTCATTGAACAATTCCCTTTGATAAACTACTGACTTACACACACACACACACACACACACACACACACACACACACGCACAAACATGCAGAACTTTGCTTTGGACAAACACATCTCCTTTTTTACTGAATAAGACAAAATATATGTATAGTAATTTTTTTTTTTTGCATGTGTAGGTAATAGAGATGAAAGAAAACAAAACAGAAGGCAAAGAAGTATTAAAGGACGACAAGTAAAGGTGAGTTACTAAGCAGCCTCAATTCCTCCATAATGTTTGAGAGTTAATAGTAATAAACTTTATAATGCTATGTTATGTTATGTTATGTTATGTTATGTTATGTTATGTTATGTTATGTTATGTTATGTTTGTTATGTTATGTTCATAGTAGTGTCCTTTTGCATCTCCCCAGAATTCATATGTTGAACTTCAATGTGATGGTTTTTGGAGGTGGGTCCTATGGAAAGTACTTAGGTCATAAAGGTAGGGCCCTCATCAATGTGATTAGTGCCATGCAAGAAGAGGACAGAGAGCATGTGGATTTCAGTGAGATGTCATTTGCAAACCAGGATGCAGGCTGTTTCCAGACATTGGATCTGCTAGGACCTTGGTCTTAGACTTCCCAGCCTTGAAAACTGTGAGAATTAAATGTTTGTTATTAAAGCCACACAGTCAGTGGTAGCTTATTATATATATATATATATATATATATATATATATATATATATATATATATATATATGAATATATGCCAATCATTATATTATTATATTTTCATCACAATAGAGTTCTGACTTGGTTCTCACTTGCTTTCCCTAGGCAGGCATAGATTCTTCTCTTTACCTTTGTAGACTCCAACTGATCCAGATCTACTCAAAGCCATTGTATCTCTGGAGAATATTCTTCCCCCCAGATCTGGGACATTAATGTTATTTTTATACAGGACACTGTCCCTGCCTT
This sequence comes from Macroglossus sobrinus, assembly GCA_004027375.1. Classification (NCBI taxonomy): domain Eukaryota; kingdom Metazoa; phylum Chordata; class Mammalia; order Chiroptera; family Pteropodidae; genus Macroglossus; species Macroglossus sobrinus. The sequence goes on along the minus strand of PVKZ01000259.1, from coordinate 755,089 downwards.
AGTATTGATGGCATTTTATGTCTAAATAGACAATCAGAAATGGTCTGTGGACCCACAACTCAAATTCTTCAGGTATATCAACCTTCTTTTCAACTACTCTTAAAAAATGATTTCATTTTCCTTACAGTATGGCTCTTTTCCGAATAGTTACATAACTACTGTCTGTCTGTTCTTCAGAGTATAACAAGTGATTGTCTAATGGGCATCTACAGATCAAAGATTTAAATCAATAAGATTTCTTTCCTGATCCCAAGGAAAACATAAGCAGATCAGTATTGCCTTTAAGGATATGGAAAATTTAGCATAGGCTAGTGCTGGTGCTGAGGGTGGAAGATTCCAACTAGTCTTCTCAAGGAATAAGGCACAAGGAAGTGTTAGGTAAGGTTGGAGCTCTGCACCAGTTTGCTCTGCAATTTAGTTCAAAAGCTGGGCTCTTTGCCAGGGACCAGTCAAACCTATTGCATACGTTCATCTCTCTCCATCTGTTTGTTCATCCATTCATCTACTCTTTCCTTCCTTCAAGCAAACATGGATTGAGATCGAAAACAAATAAAAGTAAATTTTGTTTATTCACTATTTTCAGTTATGAGTGAGTGATTTTCCAGATATCCCCTGTTAAGTGCCTGATAATCAAGATAGTTGATGAAACATGCTAACTATTGATAATTCTCAGAAAAGAAATATGAGAATATTCTTTAGGAAATATTGGTCTTAGAATAATTTATTACTTGCCTACTAACTCCAGAAGGTAGCTTAAAGCTTTTTTTAGTGTGTGTGATAGAATGGCAGCAGAAATGTTTTATGAAATGCCAACCACTGCTAAATGGTAATCCAAGCATGGAATTATTACACAACTTGATATTTTAGATAAGCAGGGTTTTATGATGAAAAAAAACAGAGTAAAAGACATGTCATGTAGGAAAATCCTCTAACTTCCACTGATTGTTACTAATATATTTCTGATAACAGCAGAAACAATTAACCTTTCTGAGGCTCATTTCACTTCCAGGTACTAATATAATTGAACTGAGGAAACTAAAAGATGATTTCTATATTAAAGTTAGCTAGCAGTTTCTTGAGAACTCACTGACATCCTTAGCATGTACTGATTTCTTTAGTTCAAAGAACAGCTATTCAAGTTTGGACTGTTAAGGATAGTTAGGTAGCTACCTATATCCATAGCCATATCCATATTCATATCTTTATCACTCTAAATAGTATCCTTTATGTTGGATTAAAATCTATCTGAAATAAGGCTTTTGGATATCTTTCTATTTTGAGACTATCTTGTTATAAACAAAACACAATAGAATAAACATAGTAAAGCAAAGGAAAATAAACCATAAAGGATTAAAAGGAGAAGAAAAAGAGTCAAGATAAAGGACAGTTTTGAAAGGAACGTTATTTTTTATTATTTGGTGCAGAAAACTGTGAAGCACATAAAACAATCTAGAGGAAGTGGGAAAGATTTCTTCTCATTACTGGCCCTGAGGCAATTTTTTTAAGCTGCCATAAACTGACAAACAGACATGATGGATATCATTATAAAATACACTGAGTTGGAAAAAGGAGCACAGAATGAAATGGTCCACATCAAAAGGAAAAAAAAAAAAGTCCCACAGAGTTCTCCACAGAGTGACTAGCTCCAAGACTGTTAAAAGACTGATATCACAAAATTAGCCCAAACTTTTTATTTTTTCTGGGAGACCATATGATCTTTTCTTTGTTACTTATATCTTGCTATTCCAAAAGTCATGTCAGGACCTACCAAGTAAAATTAAAGCTAGTAGCCCTAATCTTGTACCTCAATAGATGGCTATTATAATGAATCTCCTTCAAATTTATAAAATGAACTTCAAGGGCAAAAGACGTTAATGCAGATTTTTCCACTGTTCAGATTCACTGGGGTCTAACTGTGCATTAACTCTTTCAGGCCCACAGGGACTGTTAATGGTCGTATTATTACCAGCTTATTCCAAGAGAGGAAACTGTAAATTCCTGTAGCACTTCTGCTTGCCCCTTCTGTTCTGAGGCCTCATGGTGGGCAATCAAGGGCCAGTCCTGTAGGAGACCCTCCTCAGTTTCTCTCCCAGAGCCTGTTGGGTCACTGCCAGCTGACGGAAACCTGTGCAGTTACAATAAAACTGTGATGTGATACAATCTGTCAGCCTTGGGATCCGCAGCCCTGCCTTAGGCTAACCTATGTGACAAGTCACTGAAGTTACTGGCACTTGAGTTTTCTCACCTTTAAAATGGGTATAATAAAGCCTACCTTGCTTTATTATTGCAAGAATAAAATGAAATAAGATCTATATCAAGGACATGAGTAATTGTTACCCTATGTGTGTCTATTGATTGTTTTTAACAGGATGTGCTAGTCAAGGGTTGCCTATAGTAAATATTTCCAGCACCTATGGATTTATGGATTTATGGATTTCCTGGAAAAGATGAGGTAGCAGTAGGATAAAGTGGAATTGCTTCATAACTAAATATTTTCTCCTAATGAGATAAATCCACGCCCCTCAGAGACTGCATCTTCCCTAGGTCAGAGAAGGAATGTCCTAAAGGGAAAGGAAGGACCTGGCAGGGCTGGAGGCGGCCCTGCCTCTATGCCCCGCACCCATCCCTGTTCTGTCAGAACCCCTGATAGTCCATGTCCTTGAAACTTCAGTAAATTTTGATAATGGGTAAGATTGTTAGGTCTCAGTTTCCACTAATTTAACTGGAACTAGTAATGCCTACCTTATCGTTCAAGTTCTTTTGTAGCAGAAACAGTACTAGAGGTGAATGTAACTTGATAATTATAAGCTGTACCTACACAGTTTTATTAAAAGCAAAATTCATAATCTATTATACAAGTAATGAATGAGTGTCAAGAAAACTGGTCATCATGGACTCCCCTGATTGCAACACTCCATGCCATGTATTGGTCTAACCATTCCCATCATATTTTAAACTACAATTTTACCTTTTTAATTCTGGGTCTCACATTATGGTAAAAACATGTGAGAGCAGGCAACATGCCTTTCATCTTCCTGTGCAGAGTGGGGCTCTATAAATGCTGTGCAGATTGAATATCTCAACTAGAATGTTTGCTCTGGACATGCCGGACACCTCCTCACACTTCACAGAAAGCCCGATGTTGGAGATATTCTTTAAAGGGAATTTTTATAGGTACCAAGAAAGTGATAGCCATAGAATTATAATTTTTTAAGCTTTGGCTTTATTTATTTTTTTTATGATTTCTTGAATGATTGATTTGATACCTTTTTTCTAATATAAACATTTAATGCCAAAAATTTTACTCCAAGGACTGCTTTAGCTGTTTACCACAAATTTAGGTATGCTATATTTTCATTTTATTAGGTTTGAAATATTTCCTAGTATCTCTGCACATTTACTCTTTCACATATGGATTATTTGTTTTTAAAATTTCCAAATAATTACATATTCTTTTCTTATATTTTTGTTAATTCCCAGATTAATTTTTTTATGGTCAGAGAAAATACATTTTCTGATTTTAGTCCTTTTGGGTTTGTCAAGGTGTTTTCTATCTTGGCGAATGTTGTTTGTATATTTGAAAAGAAGGCTTATTCTGCTGTTGGTGGTGTTCTGTAAGTGTATATTACATCTAGTTGGTTGATGGTGTCATTTGGTTTTAAATCTTTGCTGGTCTTTTGTGAAAATAGGGTAGATTCAAGGTTATCCTGATAACACTGTGCATTTGAAGTGAGCACAGTGCCCTACGGTGGGTCTACTCATGGGGTGTATCTTGTGTGGGATGTTGTCTAGTAGGTGCCGTTAGGGAACAGAACAGATCAAGACTATTTGATATAAAATGGTGACAGCATAAGACAGAGTGGGGTCAAACCAAGCTGCTATGAGAGCACAGGGAAAGGAATGATTAAATTCTGCAATGGATGTTATACACAAAGGGGAAGCAACAGGAATAAAGTGCAAATGGAATTGAGAACTAACCTTAAATAATAAATAGTACATATTGATGAATAACCTTTGTGCTGGTCTATACAGTGTCCCTTTGATGTTTGTGTGATGTCATCATGGACTGTCAGCATCTGGAGCTTAGGGAATAAGCTGGCACTTGTTTTTCTACAAACCAATTTCTGTGGGTATGCAGTGACCTAATTTCCTTATTTCTTGGAGTTTAGCCAGATTTTCTACTTCCTGAAGCTTAAAAGTTAAAGTATTTATCTTTTTGTAGTCAAGCTCGAGTGTATATGGCAACAATAGCTCACTTCCTCCTGTTTATAAAACTGCAGCAAGAAAACCGTGCCCCCACAGCCTGCTGAAGAGATTGATGAGGACACTGGGAGCTGGCAGTGACACAGGGAGCGGAGGGTCCTTAATCTTTCAGCAGAGCCACAGACTCCTTGGGTTTTCTGCATCTAGTGCACCGAACATTCTAGCAGCAGCAGCCCCGTTAACCTCTCAAGAGAGGCATTTGAATAAATGCTTTTGAACTCATGTAGTATATTTTATCTGTAAGGACAGAAGTACATAGTTCACCCTGACATTCTCTGTATTTCAAATTACCATCGATAAGCACTAAGCTGACATTTTTTTGGAGGATAATTTTCCAGTAGTTTAAAATAACATTTTAGATGCTCTTTGTAATAGCTGTGTGAAATTGGTGCAGGTAGTATCCTTCTTTTCGTAAGATATGTAAGCAGTGCCCCAAAGGAAAATGCCTTTAAGGAGATGCGCTCATAGTCACGACACATTATTTATAACACTCTTTCATATCTGAATGATATGTTTACATTACTAAACACACTTAATAACTACTGACGTATTTTATTTATTTAGGCAAATGATCAGGGTGGCCATTATTGCACTCTTTTTACATAGACAGGAATTGAGGACATGGAGGGTGTCTGTGACCAGAGAGCCAGACAGATTATATATCTTATAATTCCTCTTTCAGCCAGGAAACAGAAGGTAGTAGAAGGGGTAATTGAGTGAAACACACACTCTCTCTCTTCAGCACAGGTGAGGCAGCTTCTATGAAGGCAAATGCTGCTGGAAAGCATTTATTTCTAGGAAGCCCCGTGGCCAGTGGAAGTCTGCCCGTGAGACTCTGAGACCCTGATGAAAGGAGACACAGTCATGACAGCTCCCTGAAAAAACAGCAGGACTCAAGAGATGTGCAAGGACGTTTGGGTCTTAAGCATGCAGAGCAGAGGAAGTCATGCCAGATGTACTGGGAGCAGGGTCGGGTGATTTAGTCTTATCCAGGGTGGAGCTAGGTGCCTTGTTATTTTTATGGTGTTTCCTTTCTATACAGCCACTGCTAGAGAGAGCACATTTAATATTCTTTTATAATAGGGAAGTTACATTGTCCTTAATAATAATTTTATGTATTTAAAAAGTAATTCGAACTCATACAAAGCTTGGAAAATAAACAAAACAGTAAAACAAACAAATAAACAAATGCATATTTACTGCTCTTTCCACTGTAGCATTTTGTACCTGCACCATTAAGGCACCTAGTAAATGTTTATTGACTGAATGAAACTCACAGACCCCCCCAATCAGAGATTCACATTTGGTATTTAGTGTAAAATGAAAAACTGTGCTTTTAGTTTAATTAATAATACATATACAATTTGTTGTCTGTGTGTATGTGTACATTAACTATATTATCTTTATAATATAGTATGTATTTTTCATATATATGTATATACTATATATATATAGTATGTATTTTTCATATATATGTGTATGTGTATATATATATATATATATATATAAAATGCACAACAGTATCCTTCCTAGTTATCACAAAGGATAACTAGATTTATTCTACACTGATTTTTGACTGTGGAGCACTTTCAACCCTTTTATTCACAATATTAATCTGGAGGGATGAGAATGGAGTTTCGGGGAGTTTAAACAGACAGGGTTGTACTAGTAACATGGTTAACCCAGGATTTAAATCCAGCTCTATTATATAAAAGTTTGAACTCTGAATTGCTGTCCCAAACATACTATATCTTGCCTTAATAGCAAAATTTTGTAGTTACTTTATCTTTTTTGCATTTTCTGTCAGACATCATTTTCTAATGGCTTAATAATTTTTTGTTGTGTGAATGAACCAAATCTTATTTTACAGTCTACCATTTGGAGACATTTATTTTGTTTTCTGTTATGTCTGTTAGGTCTCTCAGCAAAGGGCCTCTATTCTGAGGGAAGAACAGTGAATGTCTTTTCTGTAAATGGACCCTTCGTGTGAATTTCCAGATTTAGATGTTTTGAACAGACTTAGGAATTTTGAACAGCTCATCCAAATATACAACAGAGCAGCTGGCTGTGTTGTTGTTAATATTTTTGCCCAAAGACACAAGGGCATGTGAAGACAATGCCAAAGGAGGTTAAAAAATAGTGATTCCTCCATTGTTTTCTGACAGTACCAATGAGAGGAGACTTAAAGTGTGGTATTGTTGACAAGGAGAGTAATTCTCTCTTTCTCCCATACTATATCTGATATTTAATGCTACCTTCAGCATGTATTCTGAATCTGACCCATATCTACCCTTTCACTACATAATAGGTGCTATGTACTGAGAGTTTTATGCAAGGAATTAATTTATGTTACTATGAGGGCTGAATAGGCAAGTTGGAAATCTATAGGGCTTGCCATTAGGAAGAATTGAAACTACTGTCCATGGGATATTTTCTTCTTCAAGTCTACTCTTACAGCCCTCAACTAATTAAATTTGGCCCACCCAGCTTATCTACGTTAATCTCCTTTACTTAAAGTCAACGGATTAGGGATTTTAGTCATATCTACAGAAAAAAACCTTTGCCTAGATTCATATTTGATTGAATAACTGGAGACTATAACCTAGCCACGCTGACAGTCAAAAAGACCATCACCCTCATCCACACCTTAGTCCAAGCCAGCTTCATCTGTCACCTGGATAGTGTTATGCTAATTGATCTTTCTGATTCTACATTTAGACCTCTACTATGTACTTTCCTTTGAATGGACCACAATATCTTCATGATGTGACTCTTATTTCCTTTCAGTTTCCTTCTTGCTAACTCAGCTTCAGCCACAATGGGCAATTTTGCTATTCTTGAACATGCGAGCATACCCTTGATCAGGGCTTTTGCACCTGATGTTCCCTCTGGAGTAGTCTTTCTTCACGTTGTCACGTGGCTGACTCCCTTGCTTAATTGAGGTCTCAGCTCAAAGTCACTCCTCAAAGTCAAGGAGCAGTATTAACATGATGATCAACAAGATGGATTCAAGCCACACAGTCTGACTTTGAAATAACCATGCCACTTTCCAGTTGTGTGCCCTTGGGCAAGTTTCTGAACCACCTTGTGTGTCTGTTTCTGCATCTGTAAAAAGTGAACTATGTAAGCAATTAGCTTTATGCCCTGCCACCTTATCTGAAATTGTACCCCATTGCTCAAATCCGCACCTTGCTTTGTTTTTCTTCATTGCATTTCTATATTGTATTGTTATCTCAAATTTATATAAAAAGTATTGTTTGTTTTCTCTACTAGTTCTCTATGAAGACAGAGATTTTTTGTTGTTGTTCTCTTCTCACTGTATAAAGAATTTGCCGGTACATTGTACACACTCAATTGAATTCAGTGAATGCTGAATATATGAACGAATAAATGGCTGCCAAATGTATGTTCTTAATATAGACAAATTTTATTATATTTGTTTATCTTTGAGAAGCTGTGATACTTCCATTTTGTCTAACATTTCTAATATAATATTTAAAATCTAGCATTCCATTTAGTGATTGCAGCTCCTATAATTTTGGCCATTAGGAATCCTTGAGTTGTTGCAGATTTTGATGGTTTTGTTTTTTTGCATCTATACACCATTACCCACTAAACCACATGCTGCAACCCAGCTCTTTGGAATGGACATCTGTCTCCGTCTTTTCCAAAATATGGTCCCAAATTTTTCCAAACAATAACCTTTCTCAAAGGTTTTTCTAACCAGCACTATGTTATTTTGTGTATCATTGTTCTGAATTCTTTCATTTAAATTTGGATATTTTGGAGCTCTTAAGGATCTCTGTATTATTTAATTGTTTTTCTCTCATTTTGTATTCTAAATAGATGAAACAGTTGAGAACAATATCAGTGTTTCTTACACGTGGTATGTTGCTCTTTAGATTGTAAATTCTCACTAAATGCTTCTCCTTAAACTTGGCTCAAATCTCTGACCTTCCATATCCTAGCTGATATGTATTAAATGCCAAATTTAAATATATTTCTAATTTCTAGATTTCTTAATTTATTAAGAACATGGCTTTACCAAGATACTGTGTTCAAGCAAAATTTCTGTTTGAATTATTGCTACAAAATCAAATAATATTTCTTTCAAAATAGAATTTTACTGAATTTAAAATAGCAACTACAATGAAAATAGATATTTAACTTCCCACCAAATAAAATTCCCAAATCTTAAGTTTGGCTCCAGTAACTATATGGAAAATCAGAATGCTAACTAAAATGTATTAACAATTTTTTATTTAAAAAATGTGATAGCTGTGTTATAAAATGGCATCATTTAGCTTTTGAGGAGTTGTTTTTGTTGTTACAGTAGTAGTAATAATAATAATAATAATAATAATAGTAATAATATTTTATAAATGGAGCAAGCATTTTCCTTTTAATGTATACAGAAAATATTTGGAATCAAATTATAAACAAAATTAATTTAGGAGAGCAGTCACTTGACCTAAATGCAAAAACCAGTACTTTCTGCAGCTGAATGAGGATTGGTGACTTCAGGCACTTTCTTAAAATAGCAACTTTGATATAGATGCTGATGCTTCTTCACCAAATTCGTGTCTTCTGGTTCTCCTGTGGTTGGTGAGATCTAGATACCACACATTCAACATCAAATTTCATGATTTTTAAAATTTAACGTGCATTTTTTTAGCTCATTGGTGCCAAAGGTTTGTTTTACAACAAAACAAAAAGCAGTAAAATACACAAATGCAATGCAATAGATTTACATACACAATAAATAACAAAAACTCTGTAGCAAGTGTCCCAGAGGATTATGTCTTTGCACACTTAACACCTGACTTGTAATTGCCTAACTTAATTTCCCATGCTCCCCACTGCCCCCTGTCAGCAAGTAGCTTTTTGCTCCCCACAAACCCTGGCACAGACGACTGCGTAGCTCTCTGGTACACCACCTGACCAGCAGGAGCAGAGTGCACTGCTCCTTTCAGCTCTGCCGAGACCTGATGGGGTCACCGTCCTTAGCTGTTTCTGTCATAGAGCACTTAATTTTATCAGCAAGCGCCCTGCATGCTGTCCTTGAGAAAGAGGTGTTAATTACCTCCTGTCTGTAAAGTGCTTGGAAAAGAGAAGTTATAGCCAGTGTCTTGCAGATTTAACCATGTATTTCAGCCAGTGCTCTGTTTTCCCGCACCTGTGACTCAGACTTTTCCTTCGCAGGCTCTGGCAGAAGCTTAAGGGACACAGTGCAGCGCTACCAAATCCAGCTTAGTCTTTGCGAGTACAAATATTAAAATAATACCTTATTAGGGAATGAAAATCCAGGACAAATGCCAAACCAGACAGGATGAAACGATATGCTGGGAGAGCACGGATAAACCCAGACACATGGCTACTCTATTTATGAGGATAAAACTATACACAAGAAAATTCGATGTTGAACTATAAATTCGTTGCCTTTAAATGATGGTAACTCCTGTTACTTTGGCTTAACTGAAAGCTCGCACTTGGGGAATCATTTATTTCTCAAATCCAGATAGAATCATTATTTTAAGTAAAGGGCCAAGTATAATTTAACTACTTTATAGCTTTTATTTATTTAGTCATTTATTCCACATAAACATCAAATATTTCTTCACAAAAATGCTAGGTTGTCTACAGAGATAAGTAAAGCAAAAATGGCTATCCTCAGACTGCTTTTAAAAATCATTTTGAGGGATTTGATGCCTGGACTGAGATGGAATATTTCTCTTCAGAAAAAATATGCCCATACACGTACATATGTTTCCAAAGTAATTGCAAGATGTCTGAGATTTCACAGACTCAGGCTGTGAATTCTTTCTCTGGGATCTAAATTTATATGAATATATGAAAATGAAGACCATGCAAGGTGGTACGTGAAAATAAGTGTATTAGTCAGGGTTCTCTAGAGAAACGAAACCAGTAGGATATGTAGAGACATACATAAGAGGAGATTTATTATAAGAATTGACTCACACAGTTGTGAAGGCTAAGAAGTCCCACAGTCTTCCCTCTGAGAGCTGGAGACCCAGGAAAGCCAGTGGTATAATTCAGTCTGAGTCTGAAGGCCTGAGAACCAGAGAGGTCCACAGTGTAAGTCCTGGAGTTCGAAGGCCCAAGACCCAGGAGCTGCAATGTCCAAGAGCAGGAGCAGATGGACACCTCAGCTCAAGAAGAGAGGGAATTTGCCCTTCTGTTGCCTTTTTGTTTCATTCAGGCTCTCTACGGATTGGATGGTGCCTACTAACACTGATGAGGGTGGACCTCTTTATTTAGCCTACTAACCCAAGTGAAGCACCTCACAGTCACAGCCAAAAATAACGTTTTTACCAGCTAGCTGGGCATCCCTTAGCCCTTTCAAGTTGACACATAAAATTAACCATCATCACAATAGTAGCTCAAAAAAGTGGGGTAGCCAGAGTATTCTGCCTTATTTTGTTTTCGTTAAAGGATAAGCCTCTGTGGAAATTGAAGCCAGAGTCTTTGAGATCGGTGTGAGAAAAACATGTAACGTTACCTCAGATTACCTGGTTAAAGTGATACCTGCCAATTTTCTCCACTACAGAGTTACTGTTTTTTCCCTTTTCATATCTGTTACAAGCAGTTCACTAAGTCCAGCCCAGGTCACAGGGAGTATGGTCAAGGTATACCTCCTGAGGAGAGGGGCACCAAAGATTTCGATTTAGCTTAAAACCATTTTAATAACTAATAAATATTTTGTTGGAAATTGTTGGAGGTCATACATGTACTCTGTATCTCCTTAAAGTTCTACTCACTGATTTTAGCCTTTTTCATGGATTTTCGCCTATGGCAGGTTTTACTGTGGTGTTCTAATGATCCTCCATTTCCCCTCATTCCTTCTACATTTATGACCTGGAATTCTTCTGTGAGAAAGATTCTCTTTTTTCCCCCATCTATTTATTTATTCAATCATTTATTAATATCAGATTTAATGGATATTTATTTTATTATTTGGGTTTTAGACGACTAATATCAATATATTTTCTGCTGAAGTTTTCCAATTTTGGCCATTGTGAGATCTTTCAGTTGACTCCTGTTCCTTGTGATATTCCCTCATTCTTTTCTTCTTTTTTTTTTCTTGTTTTCTTTAAGCACTTCCTTATTTCTTGGCACTGTAAGATTCTCTAGGCTCAGTGTGTGTATTTCTTGTTTAAAATCAGCCATTTCTCCAAAGGGCTCTGTTTTTTTTTTTTTAATTGAAAAACAATGTTTAGAAATTAAGATTTGGCACTAGGTGTATTCATTGATGTTACTGGAGCATCACTGATTCTAGGCTCATTTGGTGAACAGAGGTAGGAAATGTTTGTTTACTAGCTCGTGAATAGATGCACATTTGTTTTATTTCTGTGTCTGTTTGTAAACATTAGCATATATTAATATCAATATTTGAATCCGTATTCTATCCTTTCTGTCTTGCTTTTTTGTAAATAACTTCTTTCTGAGATAGTGAGAAACCTGGCTCCCATGACGTACAAATTATTTACTTGTTTAATCCTAGTATGCATATAAAATAGTTTCAGAATTGCTAACCTGTACTTTTGTGAGAAACTAAATTACCCATTAGAGTACAGTGTTTATATGCAGTTCTTTTTTGTCTTTAATCTTCAATATCCAGTCAGAAAACACTGTTTTCCAAAGTTATGTAGGTCAGCTCCAGTGAGGGTATGCTATACATCTGTAATGCAGTGTATTAGTTTTCTATTGCTATGTCAATTTACCACAATCTAGTGGTTGAAAAGAATACCCATTTATTAGATAACGGTTGGAAAGGTCAGAAGTCCAGGTGGGCTCCACCTGCTCTTTGCTTAATGTCTCACAGGGAGACCTCAAGATGTTGTCTCTGCTGGAGGACTGGGGGCTCTGGGGAAGAACTCACCTTCAAGCACATTCTGGTTGTTGGAGGGTGCCAGTCCCTTGAGGTTGTCAGAGTAAAGTCTTCATTTTGTTGCTAGCTCATGGTCAAGGTTACTCTCAGCTCCTAGAAGTTACTTTCTGGTCCTTGCACATAGCTTCCTCATACTTCAAAGCCAACAATGACACATTGCTTTAGAGTCAGCAATGAACCCTTCTTCTGCTTAGAATCTAACCTTTGCCACCAGATGGAGAATACTCTCTGCTTTTAAAATGCTCATACGATTAGATTAGATCCATCTGGAAAATCTCCCTTTTGATTAACTGAAAGTCAACTGATTAGTGATTTTAATTATATCTGAAAAATCCCATTTGACATGTAACATAACATAGTCATGGGTGTGAGAGCTCATATTCATAGTCCTGGGGATCAGAGTAGGAAATCTAGGGTCCATTTTAGAATTCTTCTTACTTCATGTAGAGCCATTTGTCACCATCTGCATTCCATTCTGGGATCCCCTGATATCCAGGTTGATTTCTTACAAGTTCAGCAAGTGTTGGATATGTCTCTTACCTTCATTGTGGTGATGGTGTCATGGGCATTTGCATATGTCCAGACATCAAATTATATACATTAAATATGTGCACTTTTTTTTGCATATTGTGCATTAATAAAGCTGTTAGAAGAGTTTACATATAGCTAAGTTCATTACTGTGATATAGAAATGCATAGGGTTGTGTATCTATCATCAGAGTAGTATGCAGAACAGTTCCACATCCTAAAACCTTCTTGTGTGAGCACTTTGTAGACAATCCCTCCTTCTACAACCAGCCTTTGGCAACCACAGATACAAATCTGTATACCTTCCTTAGAATTTGCATTTTCCAGAGTGTCACATGAATGGCAACATGTAGTATGTAGCCTAAGGTTTGTTTTCTTTCACTTAGCAAAAAATCCATTTTAGTTTCGTCCATGTTGTTGCATGAATCAAAGGTCCCTTCCTTTTTTATAGCTCAGTAGTATCCACAGTATGGATGTACCAAGCCTAGACCTCTAACGAATGGGTTATAATGTTTGTTAAAATTATAGGATTCACTTTATAATATCTGTGGCAACGAAGGAACTCAACTTTGTCTTATTAATGGAAGTGAACTTCCATAAATAGCTTTTTGTAAGTAATAAGGAATACATAGTCACAAGTGTGTGTGTGTGTGTGTGTGTGTGTGTGTAATTGACTTCTATGTCAAAGTCACTTCTTTGACTTCTATAAAATATACATGAGTCATACTGACACCTCTAGTTGGACTTGAGGGGAATTTCTCTAGCCTGAAAAATGAGTGTCATTTTTTTAATCCTATCTGCATAAAGCCTTTAGCGACCAACCTCATTTATCTCCTAAGTGTCAGTAGTGATTTCCAACTTTTTTGTCGTTAGAGACTCAGTTAAAATTCTGAATATTTACTTAAAGGCTATTCAACAGGGAGAGGACATTTCATAGTCTTTAGGTGATGAGCCGCCAAAGACTGTCACTGAAATTAAAAATTAATGATGAGGTCCTCTAAGAGAAGAAAATACTTTAACAAAACAAGAAATTAATTAAAACCTCAAAAGATAATCTTTTTTCTGAAAATTTAAATTTGCAGTTCTTTAATTCTACTAATTTAAGAAACATGTGAAGAGTAGATTATTTTCTATGAAGAACATCGAAAAAATTTAGATTTATTGGCAATGCATAATTTTTTTAATTTGACACAACTCCTTAAAAACTTTTATATTTCTTCCCCCAACTTTAGGTATAGGTATAATCGAAAAATAAATTTTAGGTATAATTGACAAATAAAAATTGCATATATTTAAGGTAACAATGTGATGATTTGATATAAGTATACAATGTGACATGCTTACCATAATCAAAGCACTTTTATATTTTCTTGATACAAAATTTTAAGCTTAAAGTTAGTATGAGGTCATATCTCTTAAAGTATGCTATTTATTTATATATTATATATATTTTTCAATTAGAGTTGACATTCAGTATTATTTTATATTAGTTTCAGGTATGCAGCACAGTGGCTAGACATTTATATAATTTACAAAGTAATCCCTCCAGTTAGTGTAGTACCCACCTGGCACTACATAGTTATTACACAGTTATTACAATATCATTCACTATATTCTCTATGCTGTATTTCACATCCCCATGACTATTTTATAACTACCAATTGTACTTCTTAATTCCTTCATCATTTTCACCCCACCCCTCAAAGCCCTTCCCATCTGACAACCATTAGTTTGTTCTCTGTATCTATGAGTCTGTTGCAGTTTTGTTTGTTTGTTTTGTTCTTTGATTCTACATATGAATGAGATCATATGATATTGCCTTTCTCTGTCCGACTCAGGGAGTGCATAATTTATGTATAATTTATTTAAGTAAAATTAATCTTTGTTTCAAAATCCTATCTTTGTCTTCATAAAAGTGAATAACAAAAATAATGATTATTTTTAGAGATACTGTGTGTATTTTTAAAATGTATGTATATAAGTATGAAAAACGGGGAAAAGGCAACAATCAAATATTACCTTAGTGGCACTGCCTTATGGATTTAAACAAAATGCTTTTCATTGTATTGTTTTTAAAACATTTGCATTATGGGTAGGTTGAAAAGTATTTGAAAAAATAACTTGATAGAACAGAATATAAATGTGAATTTGAAACATTATTCATAATTGAGGGCAAAATAACTTTCAGAAAAGAAAAATAGTTTCTTCTCTAAGAAGCTTATTATTATAATCATGCTGTAGATGTTAGAAAATAAGGCCAAAACATGCATAGGTGAGGTCATTTTGTGATGCATTAAATAATAGCAAAGTTTGCTCCAGCTTTTTTATTCCTAATTAAGTTCAGTTTTTATTAGAATTCACTTTCTTTTTCTTTTATACAAAAACACTTGTATGGAAGTTATACGTCGTGATGCCAGTGAACCACAGATTGTCCTGTCCAGTTAATAAAACCCTCTACTCTCAGTCAAAATGTGGAGTCACCTCTTTTTCTAGATAGATGCAAAAACACTTCCATAATTGCTGAAGACTGGTGTACTGATGTACGGGCACTCATCAGGGCCCCCTGGTGGACTGGTTACAACAGGTGGCTGCGTCTCCGCCTGAGAGTTTCTGGGACAGATGGGGACTGGGTAATGCTGGTGCTGCTTGCTGGTCAGAGGTTGGGGTTCTCCAAGATCTTTCTGCTTTTTTAGGCTATGATTTTAAGAACTAAAGGAAAAACTTGCATGAGTAAAAGAGACGTCTGGGAAATATAGGTACAGGCTAAAACAAAATTCATTGAAATGATAAAGGAGATAAAACTTTAGCAAAATGATATTTAGATGTGATTGATAAAACAGGACAATTTATAATGATAGAAACATCTCTAGCATTCCAGTTCTTTTTATCCCTTTCGCTTTTTACATTCTCATCTCTTCTTTTTTTTGGTTCTCAACTCACCCTACTGCTTCGTATAGAAAAGAAATAGGGCAAGGTAGACCTCATTTTTTGTGCTTTGCTTTATTGCACCTTACAGATGTTGTGTTTTTTACAAATTGAAGGCAAGACCCTCCACCAACAAAAAGATTATGACTTATTTAATTGCTATACATTTCTTTATTGCATTGGTCTCTCACTGAACTTATAATGTTCATGTTTTAGATGTTTTATATTTGGAAGTCAGTGTTTATGTTTTGGTTTTTATATAAGGTTTATAATTAAAACATGGAAATATATAAAACAAAATTAATAGTTGTGAACTGCAATATTATGTAACTCCAAAATCTCCCATTCGAGTATCAAACTGTATCTTCTGAGTGAAAAATATAGAAGCTTAAGTCATTTCTGATGTTATAATGTAAATTACAAGAGGAAAAATTATAGTCCACAGCCTTTGCTGGGTGTTGGACCTTAACAGCATGCATAATTCATAGAAACGTACTGTGGAAAGGAATATGGAGTAACCTTCAAAAATAAATCAAGGAAAACCGGTTACTAATCTACAGAGTAGTTTACCTGGAGGAAGGTAATGTGGACGGAAACAGTCCATCATTTCGCATAGCTGAACACCATGCCTGATGAAAGTTACCCTGGGCTACGTACTACATGTGGAATAGAAAATATTTACGCCTAAATATCTGCCACTTGGACAGAAATCAGCAAAACACTGATAAATGAATTGAGCAAAGCAGGTATTACATTAAGCAGATAAATTTTACTTTGATTGTGAAGTTCAGCCAGAGGGGAAAAGAGTTGGAAGAAGCAGCCATGGCTGTGATCATCCAAGTGTGTTGTAGAGGACAAGCACATATCAGGCATTGGGATTGAAATTACTCCACTGTCCATTCTATCGACCAGCAGCTAGGAGGTAGTCTAATTTTCTTGATAAATGGTAAATCTCCAGATGGTGATGGGAAACGATGCTCCAGAAACTCAGAGGTATAAGGAAGACTTTGGTTTATGTATATATTTCTAGTTTTATGTTAACTTTCGATGAAGTGTATAGACTTTGAATATGTTTGCTTCGATACTTGTAAATGATATTAGCTTAGATTACATCAGTCTTGCTAGATTTATGCAGATTAAAATGGCAACTAGTGTAAGTTTTTAAATTTTGAATTCTCATATTTGCAAATGTGTTTTCTGTGAAAGTTGGTAAATCAAGTAGGTTCCAGGAAGATAGGATGATTTGAGGATCAAATCTGAAGTTTACACTGCGTCCCAAAGAAAATATCTCCTGTAAAATATTATCATGCAGAATACTTAGCTTTGATTTGATTTGTATGAAAATGCTCATGGCCTGCTTTTGATTACCTTTGACACCTAGACAAAAGGAAGGAACTGATAGAGGAAATTCAAAACTATGCCCACAAGAATCCTCTTTGGTGATAAGGGAGAAAGTTAATTGGTGAGCCCATGTACTCATTGGAGATTACATTCGGCATTGCTTCTAGGTAATTTAAGATTCCACCAGAGGTGTTGGATGGGGGTGGGGCATGCTCTGTATTCTCTTTTCTGTTCTTCACTTAAGCTTCATGGATTTATGTTGTACTAATCTGTTTTCGTTTGCCACAAAACAGACTTTAAATGCAAATGTTTATTTGGGAGGTTAATTCCAGGAAGCACTGATAGCGGTGCCGTGAGAGGAAGTGAGGCAGGGAAAGGTAAGAAGCCAGTAGAGGCTGTGTATGGCGTGATTCGCCACAAAAGCTGGGTCTTGTCAGTAAACACTGGGAATCAGTGACAGACCTCAAAATGATTCAGCCAGGGAACAGCGAAGATAGGGTATTTATCCTACAGCTCCCTCCCACCGTTGCTTCCCAAGTCCTTTCATTTAGTCTTCACTGCAGGGGCCCAGAGCAACAGGACACTGGCAGCATGGACTGCAGTGGCAGGTACCATGGGCAGAGGAGCTGGCACAGACCACGTTCACTCTACATGCACATTTCTATGTTCACTTGGGGGTTTTCTTGATAATAATTTTTACCTCTTTTACAGGTTGAGTTGAACAAGGATGAGAGAAAGTGCGAATCAGGCAATTCTGTCCAATAATAAAGAGAAAGGACGTTGAAATAGTACTGTTTGTCTTTGAAGGCAGGATTTGGGGACAGAGGTTGGATTTTAAGAGTAGTTTCACTTATTGATCCTAATGGCTGAATTTATCTTCAACTTTTATCTGAACTTTCATGAATTTGCAGATTTAAATTCCATGGAGAAAAGTAGATTGAGATAAAAGCCTTCATGGATTTTAAGAGGGGGCTCATTGTAGAAATTAGAAGTGGTGATTTGCAATGCGATTTGTACATTTTAATTGCATCGATTCCACTCTTGTCGATGGGGCAGAGTTCTGGAAAATAACCCGCTTGAAAAGAACTTAAGATGGATTCACGTACTTTATGAGTCAGGCTCTCTCTAGATACCCATCAATTAGAGGTAAAGACTATAAAAGGAAAAATTTGCCTCATCTGGTTCTACAAAAACTTCCCAAGAGCTTTGCCAAAAAGTATCTGCCAAGAGAGGCCAGGTCTCTGGGGAGGCATTTGTTTTTCAGGCTCGTTGAAATGCTTTTTCTTCTCAGGGATGTTATTTCAGTAGAGCCAGATGAGATGCACTTGCTATTTTTATAAGTTTTTAAAAGCTTAAGCAGGGCAAATATGTCTCTTCAAGCTGCCTTCTGTAATAAGCCTGATGCTAAGGCAGCTTTATGTCCCATAGAGAGAACGTCAGCCTCATGGAGCTGCAGGCAATTTCTGATAATCTTCAGAGTGATTCCTTAGTACGAGATTAGTATAGGAAAGGCTTGTATTATTTTCCAATTTTTAAAAGCTACCAGTGTAAAATAAATTATATTTTGGCCAAAATACATTTTCTCTATTTGACCAAGTTAAGCTTTGACCATTTATTTTTACCAGGTATGGGAAGTCAGTCTTTTGAAGAGAATTTTTTTTTTTTTAATTTAATATATGACTCTCTCTCAGACTTCTGTATCCGGGCCTGACCATTAGTGTTATAATTGAATTTTTGTTTCTCCTTCCTTACATGATATCCCCACCTGGAAGACCTATTGCCATCTAAAATAGAGTATATTAAAATGGAGTTTTTCTTCTTCCCAAATTCACATTTTCACTATCAGTGTTTTATTTGACTCATAAACTTATATTACTAGATTTTTTTAAAAATATATTTTTGTCCTTGAATGTTGAGTAAAATGTGCAGCCTTTACTCCTTTGTTCCACTGCGCACAGCCTTATGATTCTTGTTTCCTTCCTGTATTCTAGCCATATGTCTAGTTGGTTCCCAGTTAACTGTAACAGCCCTACTTCTGGCTTTCTTGCTGCTCCCCATACTTAATCTACTTTACTTAAAGAAGACAGATCTATTAACAAAATAAGTTTTGATTATATTAAGCACTTTTTTTTTTTTGGTAATTTTGAAATGGCTTCCAGTTGTTTCTTGAAATTAAAGTCCCTGGTGTGGTTCTTCATAAATTGTTCACAGCCCACTTCTCTCCTTGTCCTAATTGTCTGTTTTCTCCCATCCTTCATGTCATTCTCTTCTATTTACATAGCAGATTATGACGTGTACTAGCACCTCTGTCCTTGGGCACATTGGAGATACCCCTACGTTTGCTGCCTCTCTCACTCCCAAACACGTGTGCACACATGCACTCTCCCTCTATTTGCTTCTTTTGAGGGCTGCTCAAGACTTGACCCTGGGCAGCATTGAGTCTCAAAGCCCCTAGATTATAATGTCAGCCCTGTCACTAATATACTGTGCAATTTGGGAAAACCTTGACCTCTGTGAACAAATTGAATGAAGGAGATGAAAGCTATTTCTTGAGGTGGATTCCATATTGAGCCTTTCACTATTCTCATTACAATAAGAAATCTAGTTGTGATTAATGACACCAGCCACAATCACTAGTCACAACATTTCAGAGATTGTTTAGCATCGCGCCGTTTATCTGCAGTTAAAGAATGTATTTGCCACTTACTCCCACAACTAAATTACAAGCTCCCGGAGTTTGCCTAGAATGGTTATACAGTGTACACTCAGGAAACATGCAGATTGTTAGCACAGGTAAGACCTTTCCCTTGTAATTCGATTGTGTTCTAATAAGAGTTCTTTGTGCTCAAAAATACAAGTACCAATGATGGTTATTTCCAATAATCCCTTGCCAGAAAAGTATAAACTTACATGTTAAAAATGTGTTATTTTTTCACCTAACAACAAATGTCAAATTAAAATTTTAACAACATTCCCTGTAGGTGGAGCTCCCTGCCATCTTGGTTTATGCCCCCCGGTGGGCTGAACGATACTACGTTAAGAGCTAAGTTCTCCTCCTTCACTTCCCTGCCATATTTTACTTTAAAAATTTCACATCATACAGCAGTGCCCAATGTGATCATTAAATAAAACTGTAATTAAGGTGACATCGGCAGTTTCGGTAATTAGAGTCTTGCTGTAACTGTAAGAGTAAAAATAGCATTCCCTGGTGCTGAGATGGGGCAGCTGTGGACTCATGCTGATAATGTACCTTGGTAATTTAACATGACTAATTGTAAGAGCACTTCTTCACAAGGGATTGTGTTAATCTTCAGAAATTTTCATCTATGTAGTTCCTGGGAGCCATGTGTTTTCTGTTTGTCCAAGTGCTGCTATTTCTCCCTATCCTTAAAACAGCCCCCACATCCGGTTTCATAGTTCTTTTCAGTTGAGGTCAGTGGAATTCATTCTTGGAGCTATCTTGGTAGCCGGCCCATTATGACTTTCTGATTGAGAAAAGACTTACCAGTCAGGCAGGCAGGCAGCAGCAAGCAAGGTGAATGCCGGGTGGGGCCTGAGAGAGCGTCTTCTCAACTCTTCCCCTCCCACTAGAGTATTCTGAGTGTTTATATTTTTAAGTATCTTTGTCTAAAGGAGTTGAATTATAAGTCATCAGAAAAGCTCTTTTCTTTCATGATTTTGAACCTGTCTAGGGACTATTCTCTTTAACTCTATGCCATCCTCCTCATTTCCACATATGTTGTCTTTCCTCAGTCTTTAAGACCTGCATTTAATGTCAACAGCCTACGCAAGAGCCTTCTTGTGGCTGATATTTCCATTATCCCAGGAGGCCAAGCAGAAACATGGTGGCCCCCTTGATCTCCCTGGATTCTTTTCTTAACCTCTCAGCCCTTCACCTTTGATCTCTTGAGTAATTCTATGTTCTATTCTTAACTTCTGTTGCCATGGATGAAATCGTCTGAACATTTCTCTTTCTTGGGCTGACCTCTTGCCTTACTCTTTCTAGCCCATTCTCCAGGTTGATGTGAAGTCAGTCATTCTAACACACCAGTCTGAAATTATGACGCTCCCTGGCCCTGCATTTCGGTTCTACTTTGCTTTGAGGATAGTATGATACCATACCAGAATATACAGGGCTCTCCATGATCAGGCCTTTATCTACCTTTCCAGCCTAACATCTCACCATTTCACATTCTTAGCCCTGAGTTTTCAGGGATATTAAACTATTTTCAGTTCAGAGTTAGCACTTGAACAATGAACTTGAACTCACAGATAGTGTGTATCTTAAATTACACATTCCATGGCATCTCACTTCCCTCACCTGAGTTCTAGTTGTGCATGATTGTCAGAAAACCTCTGTCTCCAATGATTGGCTGCTGGTCCAGGCACACAGTAAAGCATAGATATAGGACATTGGTTGGACTTGCTAAAAGTGTGGAGGAAAAAAGTCTTAAAGTAGGGATCTGAAGAAATGAACACACAATTAATATCATTGTGTAAAAGAATAGATTAAGTGTTTGGTGGCAGAAAAATGTGCCACAAGTTCCATAGAAGGCAACTCTTTGAACGTTCAGGGGAGAGGGGAGCAATAATGATTGGAATCATCAGGCAAGACACTCATGAAGTGGTAATCAGAATAAAGGTGAGAAAATGGCCTTAAGGTACAGGAAACAGCGTCAACCAAGGCAGAGAGAAAGATGAGCATAATATTTGGTAGGGATAGAGGTTGGGCAGCTATATTTATGTTGTATCAATTTGGACAGACTAAATTATGCTGGGGAAAGATAAAAGACCAGACCTAGATCTTGGAAGAACAGCATAATGAAGATTTCTCTCTCATGGCATTTAGGAAGCCAGATCTTATCACCCGTGCAGTAGCATTTCTTCAGTCAGGAAGCAGAGAGACAACTCAGCACATCTAAGCCACAGGTAATACATACACTCGGGACTTCTGGCCAGGTCTGTGAGAAAGCAGAGGCAGTAACATCATGGTCTAGAAAGTCAGAACCATCTTTGGAAAAAGATAATGTATCACTTTTGAGTCTTACATAATAACTTAAATTCAGTTATTTCTGCCGGTTACCTGTTAGTACCACAGTCATTTTCCTAGATTTGCCCCTTGGAGTCAATTTGTATCTCTTGTTCTCCCTCCCCTTCTATGTTCAATCAACTGATGGTGTTATATAGAATTGTTCTCCAGAAGATCTCACCCATCTGCACACATTGGCCCTCCTGCTGGCTCTCAGCAAGGTATGTTTGAATCACTTTTCTCCAGCATTTATTGAACATCTCCTATGTGTTAGGCACTGATTAAAGATAAGGAACACACAGTTCCCACCCCCTCATGTAACTCAAGTCTAGTGGGTGAGAGAAACGTTTAAATACATAATTACCTTTTACTCTGATACATGCTAGATAAGAACTATAAAACAGAAAACTAATGCAAGACACATAGAATTAAAAATTTTTTAATAGGAATATAAGTAAAAAGAAAGATGAAATTAATCAATAATACATTTTATTGAACTGGTGTATACAAATTATTATTTCAGTATGTAATCAATATAAAAATAATTAATGAATAATTTTATGTAATTTATTTCATACTAAGTGTATGAAATAACACCGAAATTCAAACACTAAATTTTCATTGAAAATAATTTATCTGTATTAGGATTTACAGTTAAAATTTGCAGTTGAAAAATAAATTTACACACTCAGGTTGTTCCGATGATACTTAAAATATTCTGATAACTGAAACTGAGTATCAGTTTTAAAATTTTAATTTATTAAAAAATAAAAATGGAAATGCATTTCCTCTGTCTTATTGGGCACTTTGCATGGATTCAGTAGCCACATGTAGCTAATAGATAACCAAGAGACATCACAGGTTTGGAGAGTATTTGCAGTGATGTGGTAGAGGAAGGGATGAAGATGAACTCATAGTTGATAGAAAAAGCCCCACTTTAAAATGCTTTCCAATCCCATCTATATTGCAAATTCCTTGGGGCCAGGCACTGAGTTTTCTTCCCTGAAACATCTATAATGTTTGGTATGAAGTAGTAATCTTACAACTACAACTGTGACTATGACTATGTGTGTGTGTGTGTATATATATATATATATATATATATATATATATACACACACACACACACATCATACACACAGAGATACGCATATATTTACACATATACATACAGAATATATATATACTCAGAAGTGATATTTATGAGTGATTGCATTCTTATGGTTTTATTTAGCGTGTTCCTCTGTCCTCCATCTAACTGCAGTTATATCTAAATGCAGTTATATCTAAAATTCGATGACATTTAGGGTCAGTATTTTGGCAAGAACATCTCATAAATGGCATCACATCACCTCCAGTTACATCATATTAAGGAACAATATCTGGTTGTTTGTCTTGTATGATGTTAAATGAGATGAGTGAGTTCAGGTAATATCAGCTTGAACCATCCATTAGAAAGTTCTCCATCACTTTTTACCTCATGTTATATTAGGTACTGCTGAACATTGCCTAGGACTGATATTTTTATCAAGGGTTAAAAATAATAATTTTAATTCAATTATTTCTTCTGTTTAATAACCAAATTTTTATAAATATTTTTTAACCTCAGCTACTTGATTACACTTAGGCAAAAAAGGAAAGGCATAATAAATGTTTTCTTTTCTTTTATTTACTACTTTTCAGAATAATAAAATTTAGCATCTTCCTAAAGTAATAGTTTTTCTTTAATATCATTATAAATGCTTGGATTTAACCTTTTAAATGTATTTTAATCATTATTTTTGATACCAAATTGTCCCATCTTTGGGAACACGTTTAATTTTTTATATAAAGTACTCCAGACTCATCTTGTACATTTCCTGCCCCAGACCTAGAATCAGCTATTTATTCCAAGTGTCTGTTCATTTTTGTGAGAAATGGTATTTAGATTAAAAAATCTGAGTGCCAAGGGCTCACTATTTTGGTCTAGATAATTATTTCTAGGCCTTTTTCACGGACATAGCAGGGAATACATTTTTATTTCTGTTTTTTTTTTTTTCCCAAAGAAAATACATTACATGTTCATACTGATATTTCTCATTGAAATTTCGAATTACAAGGTGTTCTTTGATTTAATATTTATACATTTTTTACAATGAAATCTTGATTAAAATACTTTCTGATTTTCTTTATTCTATCGTGTGTATGTGTGCTTGTTGATTTGTGTATGTGTGTGTGTGTGTGTGTGTGTGTGTAAAATAGTTTCAATAGTTTTAGATTAACAGGTTCAGTATTATTGCAAACAAAATACTCAATACAATTTAAGATTTCTTGACTTTGTTTTTATCCCGAGGATGTCTCCCAATAGTCAAATTGTTGTGTTTTAAATTCACTTGAAGTAAATACTTTCAGGGTTGTTAAGTAATCACTCTGGTGGTTAGGTTTATCAGTTTCAGTTTGCTTTTGACTTTTAGGGATTAAGTTGGAAAACAGTTTGATCTCTTTAGATTTGCTTTTTAAGCTTTGTTAGGTGAGAGCACAGCAGCATTTGGTATAGAGCTAGTTTTGTCCCACTGTTGAGGTCAAACCCCCAAAATTAAACCTTGATACAATTAAGTTGTATATTGCTAGATTCTCCTCTATAAGTGTTGTACAATTTTTTTATTCTTAACAACAATGTATGCAAGAGTCTGTTTTTCAGATCTTACCAGCCAAGTATGTGGTTAACCCATTTGCAGTTTAGTAGGTGATGACTGATATTTCAGAGTATCTTTAATTTGTATTTTTCTCGTTATGAGTAAGTTTGGACATCTTTATTTTTAAGAGAAGAGCCACTGGCATTTATTTTTCTGTGAACTCTTTATGCATGACTCTAGCCCATTCTTCTTTTAGCATATTCTGTATTTTTAGGTCCTATTTATGTAGTAGGGATAGTAACTCTTTGGCCTGATATTAATTGCAAATTTGTCCTAGTTTTTCACTTGTCTCTTTATTTGCTCTGGTATTTTTACCACAATTTTTTTTCACATGGTTAAATTTATTTATCCTTTCTCAAATTGTTTCTAGATTTTGAGTCATATTTAAGAAAAGCTTATCTAGTCCTAGCTTATAGAAGAAAGCCTTCATACTTTCTTCTAATATGTGTGTGCTTTCATTTTCATTTTATCTTTTTGCATACTGCTAAGCAATTATCTAAATACCATTAAAAAATAATTCATCATTTCTCCACTGCTTTGACATAATGCCTTTATCATAAACTAAATTTCCATATTGATTATCAAATTTTGCAATATTCTTTTTTGATTTTGCAACATCAAAATGAAACTAAGAACTTTTTAAAGGAGCATTAAAAATGTTTTAGTAAACAACAAGCATTAATCTAGTGATAATCTAGTTAAACCTAGAATTGATAATATTGATGAAGTTTGATTTTTTTAATTCATGGAATATGACAGAAGAATTACAGGAAGATTAAAGTGATAGTCAGGTGAATTATCAATATTCAAATCCTCTATCGTGAAATAATGTTTATCACTACATGCTTATGAAACAATTTGTTATTAAATATGGCTTAGTGGAAATCTAGTCCTTCAAATACCACAGATATATTAGAATATTGTGTGTGTGTGTGTGTTTGTGTATGTAACTCTTTACATAAAACTCTTCAGCCTGATACAAATTTTTTAAAGGTTATGATGTATAAAATGTGCTATTTTGATATTTAGCTTGCTATTAAATATCTCATTTTTTTTAGAGAATACTCATTATTGGATTCATTTTGCTAATCTTTGCTAGATAAATTTAAGCCACAGTCTTATGTAAGATGTTGGATTTAGAAAGAACATTCTCAGATTTCTTGCTCCTTGGCTGTCAGCCTCTATAGGGTTGTAATCTGCTTTCCTTGTGATTACAGCTTTAGTTTTCCTCTGATTCTTCTAAGGTAATGCAGTCAATAAAGTTAAGAGTTCTGTATTTGCATATTAAAACCCAAAATGAGATAACATTTTCACATGACAACTTGAATTTTTTAAAAATATCCATTTTTGGTGAGCGTATGTGTTTGACTCTGAGGAAATAGGCATTCTTAATTTTATATTGGGAACAAAGTGTCTAGAACCTTCCCAGAGGAAAATTAGCGTATGACTTCCACTTACCACTGCCATTTGTCTATCCTCATATATCCTTATAGATTCGACTTAAGTGTCATTTCCTCCAAGAAGCTTTCTCTGACCACTTCTTCGCTCACTCCATATCCAGAACATTCTTATTTGTTTATATCAGAGCAACCCTCTTGTTTTATTAAAATATTCTCTCTTCATGTTTGGACCTCAATTTCGCTGTGCATTCCTTGAAGATAGGGATGGTGTCTTATTGGATTGTATGCTTTTGTTTTTCATGCTCCATTCATAGTGCCTGTCACAGAGGAGACACACAATAACTTATTTTTTTTTTTTACTTGCTTTTTTTGGTGTGTGATGAAGTGTCAAAAAAGTATGTCATTGGTATATAGTCAAAGCATTATTATGGTAAGTCCTTTGGCAGCTGCTACATTAACGCTTTTTAAATAAATAAGTACTTAATTTCTATGTTATTGTTTGCCTTATTTCTCTGAAGTCAGAGGCTTTATGGCATTATTAACCATGCCACCATGCAGAATGATAGTTGGTGCTAAAGATCTATTTGGTATATAATAAACTCGAGTGATAACCTAAACAGAATATGCTGTTGCTGAGATATGTTATCCAGGTAAAACAATAAGTGTACCATGAATAACTACAGGAAAGTCACAGACAACACAGATTGCATGGTGAATAATTACACAGTGAAGACATAGTGAATCTGTGTGATTGAAAGCCTAACAGAATATCAAAGGGCAAAGCAAGGGATGCCCAGAGATGCATAGGGTGGAAAAAATAATAAATTAACTTAAAACATTTCTAACCTTAAATAAGGCAAGAAGCAAATAATCATAAATTGCTGAAGCTTATGAAAACAGTGACTACCTTTTCAAAAATTCATTGAAGTTGTAAAACTCATGGTTATCATTAGACTTCAGAAATTATTATCTAGGCTTATTCCATTTTATTTATGGTGCCTCTCTAAAAAGATTTTGAAACACACGTTGACTTCATTTTGTTTCTTGATACATTTTCAGTGCTCAATGAGCATTTTCTGAAGGAAATGTTTTCAGCAAGTTCAGAGGTTTCGTTTTGTGAGCAGGATTTAGAAGAAACAACTGTGCATTCAGCTTTGGCAGGCCTGGGTCTGATTCCTTGCTCTTGCACCCCATATGAAATCTTTCAAGCCTGTTAACCAACTCTGTCTGAGCCCCATTGTGCTAATCTGTAAAAAAAAAAATGAGAATGTCCTGCTAACGGTAGAGCGCTGTCACGAGGAACTCGAGAGGTGACGTATGAGAAAGTACTTGGTATGCCCCGGGGGATCTCAGGCCCAGGCGTGGTGGCGTGATTTCTGCTCACGGGCTGAACTTTCATTATGTAGTCATCCGTAACAAAATCAGTTATTTTCTCTTTGTTTTCTTTTTTTATTTGTTTTAAATATGAACTATATGGAAAGAATTTTAAGTTGCAAAATTGTTAATTCTGTCCTTCCCTATTTCCAGTTTCAACTCCTGGAAGAAACTACCATTAGCAATCTGCTCTGTGTACTTCTTGAAATTTTCTACAGATTACAGTGTGTGTGTGTGTGTGTGTGTGTGTGTGTGTGTGTGTGTGTGTTTACAAAAGTAAAATCACTGGCTATGGTTCATGCTAAACATCTATTTAAGACACTAGATATCACATTAGGAATAAGCCATGTAATCCTAGGTCAACATATTATGGAATTATTTTTCTTTGTAATTTCGCCTTTTTGTTTGATTTTTGGAATTGTCGATTCCAAGAGGGAACATAGAGGGAGTAGGTTTGAATCTTGGTATTAGGGAGCAAGGGATTCAGTGTTTAACCCATGAAGACATCAAAGAAAATTTTACAGTTCTCCAGAATGTATTTTTTGAAAGTACATTTTAGGTATTGCAGATTTAATTTCTTAGCCATGTATAGTTTTAGATCTGAGGAATGGATTAAAAGAGAAAAAAACAGCTGAAGTCAACCATAGCATTCATGTTGGATTACAGTAGAAACAGTAAAGCTGATTTTAGCATTCTTATTAAAAAGACTCCTAAAAGTTAGATTTCCTAAATATGTGAAATCTGTACCTTATGATTTTTTTTTTTAATGAAGTAGCAAAGTTATTCACTTGTAACCATTAATGTCCCAATTCCTTCTTTTGGCACATGGTGCCAAAATAAATGGGAGCCATTTATTTCCAGGTATTTTCCTATCAAAAATTTAAGTAACAAGAACAGCTGGTACAACTCTGGAGAAACATTAGGAAGAAAGTAACATCTGAAAACAATTGGCGTTTATAAGCAGAACTAGCTAGAATGGTAAATTTAATTTTATAGTAGAAGAATATTTCTATTTGGTAGACATTTTTTAGTTTTATATTTTTCTATTATATCACAATTTTAAATACAAATTCAAGGGCAATTCTAGGCCTTATTTTGCAAAGTATATTAACATTCTTATTCAGAATGTGAAGGACGGTGGCATCTAAAACAAAATTCTTCATTTTTCCAAATGCAAAAACATCTCATACGGTGTTGTATATTTTCAGTTTTATTTTGTGAACATTGCTGCTGTATTTTACATACAAGTAAATGAAATTGTGGCTTTTCACCCTAAGATGGCTAAAATATAAAAAGGTTATTGGACCAATGTGATACATATTTTTTCTCATTCAAATTTTATGTATGAGAGGATTAAACATTGATAGTATCATTCTTCTAAATAAAACATTTTAATGTGTCTAAATATAAAGTATACAGAAATATAGTCTCATAAGACAGTGTTTAATATGAAAAATTGCAGCTTTATGTTTTTACTCAATTGTGTTATTTTAAGGTGGTATACTCATTTTTTGTGAAGTTGCATACTCAGGCTTTGCTTCGGGTAGTAGGATCACCAGAAATTACCAGGGGCTTGGGCTATTCTGGAATTTAAAAGCCTATAAGGCTTCTAGACCTATTATTTGTAATGAAATATGTGGCTTTCTTAGAAATGCAGTTCATTCTAGTGTTATATGTCAGTCAGAGATGATAAGAGAGGGTTGTGCAGGCTGCCCTCTTAAGAATGATGCTCATCAAAGGGAACTGGTCCGCAGGTGTCCAACCAGGTGTGAGGTGCTCCCAGGTAAGCCTCATGACAATTCTGGACTACATCAGGGAAAAAGAGGAGCTGGGGTCTGGGAAGCAGTATGATGTCTTCCTACGAGAAGAGCAGTCATTTGGAAGAAAGAATAGTTTTAACTTATGAAGACATAAAAGGCCAAACAAAACCAATGATTAGAAATAGCAGAGATATAAATTCATAACCATAGAGGAAGAATTTTCTAAGAAATCACTATAATTGTCCAAAACTTAAAGTGCTCTCTCGGGAGAAAGGTTGAGGCTTTCCCTGCTGCATGTCTTGGCGTCAGCCCTAAAGACAGAATTAGCAGTGCCTCAGGTCTCTGGTTTTAGTCTTGACCACTGATGAATTATTATGAGCTTGGGAGGTGGTTTCCCGTGGACAGAAGAGGAGGTGAATCTCAAATGCAGTATGATTTTTTTTCTTTTTGAAAACTCTTTGCAGTAGCATAATGTTCCTACGTGCCAGGAGACACAAGAATTCAAATAAACTTAGGAAAACAAAGAGAAAGAAAAGAAAAGGCATGCTGAAGTCCTACGGTGCATAGCAGATGGCACCACACTGAAATTGATGTTGATAATCAATGTCAAAATATCTCAGGGTGCTATTGACAGAAGGTATAGGGATGAAAGTTAATCCAAAGAATTTAATGAAAAATGCAGAACTGAGAGAATTGACAGAGGAAATACAGAAAATGGACCTGGAGGATATTTTAAAACATAACTTGAGCAATGTTTGACTTATTTCTAGACTCTGAAATGTTATTTCCTAGTAATGTGAAGCAGAAAAATCAATAAGGAATAGACTCTGCTTACCTGTGTTTGTTTTTCTTTGTTTGGAAGGACCACTGGCAGCCACTGATGGGTGGAATAGGTATTGACCTTATTGTGCCTATAGTCATTTTTGAGAGTTTGCATTGTAAACTCAACAAGCTGGTGTGTGAAAAGTTCCTCTGTGGTATTGTAAAAAAATCTCTCTTTATCACACAAATGTGTTTTTAGACTTAGCAGAGGGAATTACCATCATTTTTTGATACACTGGAATTCAGCTTTGTACAATACTGTACCCTTAGCTTCATGGCCGTATAACATCTGTAAATCTGCAATTAGATGCTGGCAAAGATGGTCTTTTTTTTTTTTTTAAATAAAGGATGATCATGCCAAAATTCAAAAGGGAAGCCTTTTGACCTTATACTGTCTGAGATAGACTTGAGAATTTATTATCAGAGTCACTGGATACTTATCTTTTCATGGAGGACTACCAGTGGCAGACAACACAAGACCTCCATAGACTTGAAGGTTTTATGAGCTTGCATTATCTACTGGCAGTTACACAGATGCCAAAGGGTTTTATTTTGCCCCAGGCTGTAATTATTTGTAACTTTTTTTTTGCTGTAATTAAAAATTTACAGAAAAGTTGCAAGAATAATAGAAAGTAGTCTCCTATACTCTTTATCCAGATTCACCAATTGTTGATTGTTGATTTTGCTCTGTTTGCCCAGTTTCTCTGTGCCTGTCTCTCGCTTTCTCTTTCTGTCTCTGGATATGAAGCATTCATTTATTGTTATGTAATATATTATGAAAAATATAGTGGCTTAAAGCCACACAAATTTCTTATCTCGCAATTCTTTCCGTCAGGAGCCTGGCACAGTGCAGCTGGGTTCTTGCTTCCATCTCACAAAGATGATGGCCGTGTCAGCAGGGTGCCCTTCCTTCCTGAGTCTGTGGAAGAGTCCCCTTCCAGGGTCACTGCAGTGTTGGCAGAATTCAGTCCCTTGCAGTTGTAGGTCTGAGTTTCTATTCCTCACCCACTGGCTGCCGGCTGGGGCAGCTCCTTAGACCAGGCAGGCATTCCTTCTCATGTGGCTTCCTCTGTCTTCACACCGGCTGCAGAACGTTAAGTCCTGCTCACACTCCCAGGTTCTCTGCCATGCACTTCCCCTTCCAGCTGGCGGAGCTGTTTGTCTTCAGGAACCCACATGTTTATCCCCAGAGAATCTCTGTTTTCAGGTCAGCTGTGCCACACAGCACAGTGCAGTCACTGTGCCGTGGTAGATGAGAGGGACAATGTGAGGGGCAGCGCATCAGGTTCACACCCCCGGTAGTAGGTTGGGAGCCACTTTTAGAGTTTTGCTGACCACAGGAAGGGATTAGATGAGGCTTGGTGCCTTGAGACTGCGGCTCTTCATTGCAGGTTGGGAGGGATCTGAAGTGACCGTGTGTGTAGGGAAGAGAGTAGGTGAGAGTTTATTGACTCAGCTGCATTTACTGAGAATTTAGAAGAACCAAGAGCTTTACATTATCTCATCAGTTTATCACAATAACACCTTGAATTAGGTATTGGTCTGATTTTAAACTGAGAAAACCAAAGCATAGAGAGGCCAGTTAAAAGACTTAACCTAACCTTGCACAGTGAGTCGGAAGCAAACGCTTGTATCAAACCACATCGCTTGACTGCAAGCTTTGGTCCCCTTCTGCTCTAATACCAGTCTCTACTTGGAGCCTGAGCTGGTTTATTGTTTTGGTAATTATATGTTCCAGGCTTTTCTGACCCTCTCCCTTGGAAATTTTATCAAAACTTATTCGTCTGATATATCAGATTTCTTTGAAGGTTCACTTCTGTCCAAGTTATACGTTAGCTAAGCAGCAAGATTCCCCATGAAGAGCGCGCCTTCAGGCAGGGCCTTCATGTCTCTCAGCACAAGGACTGCCTGGCTCTCAGGATGCGATTTCTGTCCTGAAACAGGCCAGTGGTGGGAAGCAGGACCTCGACACGCCCAAATCACGGCAAGCTAAGATGGCCTCATTTGCTGTGCACTTGCTTACATAGTTTTTAGTGGGGTTAGTGGGTTTAAATGTTACTGCTTGTTTAAATAGATGAAATGTCAATATACAGCATACCATCTTAGCCTCTTCTGTTTTTAGAGCTGGGTTACCAGAATCTACCTTTTTCTCTTTTTGTGTACTTTCTGGTTTCTATTTAGGGAAAACACTGGAGTCAGATGTCCACAGTAATCAAAAGAAAAATATTAAATTCTGCCGAGAATAACTACTAATTGGCTTCCCAGGCAGGGACCTTTTATAGGGGGAGAGAGGCGTTCTTTAATAGGAAGGGCACCAAAGAGCAGGTGTTCTTCAGTGCATTGGCCAGTTACCAGTGGCAGGAAGAATTAGTGCAGGTTACACAGTGTCGCTGTGATGAGGAAGTGAATGGCTGCTACAGCGTGTTCTGAATCCTTAGGGACCCCTGTGGAACTGAAGCTATTGGAGGGAGAGGAAGAGGGGAGCATCTTGGGAACGTGAACAAATCTAGCCCTTTTAGGTGAATTATCTTGTGTTTAATTTTATAAGAGACTCTGTACCATGAGTGTGGTAGCCCATGCTTTTGTGAGGGGAGAGTGTAAAACTGGAGTGAGTAGATATTATATTTACTTGATTGTGAGAAATAATACTATAAGGACATTATAATAATATATATCTAGGGGATAAGAATGAAGTTTTATGACATATTAAAATATATAAATATGTATTTATATTTATATATGTGAATTATATGTGTGTATATATATATATATATACTGATGAGTGTATCTTTATGTATACTTATGTGAATGTGTATATGTGTATATAAATAATATATTTGATATTTTTGCCAAAAATCTTTTATGTAGGGATGACTTGCAAGTACATATACTGATATCTATTTTGAAAGCCATCATCCAAGCCTAGGAATCACAGTCTTAAGAGAACCCTAAATTTTGAGATGTTTTTATTGTTGAGTTACAACCAACACTTTTCTCCAGTTTTTAGAACAAAATAGGATGCCCTGGTGATATCCACATGTATTTACCTTTCTTTAAAAGTATTTTTTAAGCTTTGACATTTTAACCGGTATGGTCAAGATGGCTCTGCTAATGTCCCTGAATGATTTGATGAGAGCTGTTAAATTTGATTATCTTCAGTTTGACTTGGTTTGATTGTGTACATGTGAACATTCTCTAAGTTGTTTTGGGTTTTATAAAGTCATTATTTAAAATATTCCTTTGAAGTTGAAGGCCAAAGAGCTATCCATTAAAAAAAAAAAGTTTTGGAGCAGCAAGTGGTTAGGAGGAAGGTATGGTGCCACGGTGCAGAGCTACAGCTTGAGTCCCATGTACCACATTCAAACGCTCTTCACTCTTTACAACTGTAGGAGTTTGGACAAGTGGCATTCATTCCTCTTTTTTCTAAAATATAAAATGGAAACAGCAGTAGAACCTGCTTGCTTGGATTTTGGCAGAATTAAGTGAAAGAGTCTGAAGAGTAGAGTCTGAAGCAGTGTCCCTGGTTCTTTGTCTTTGGTTACTAACCAGAGTGCAAAAACTGAAAACAAGTCTAACTGGTTGAAAGCGCCTAGAAGATTTATGGACTTACGTATCTGAAATATTCAGAAGCGTGTGGAATTCAGGCATGGCTTAATCAGAGCTCTCTGTCTTAATTTTTTTCTGTGATCTACTTGTTTTTAATATTTGTGTATCAAGGGGGTCAGATTTAATTTCCATGCTGAGGTCTTTCATGGTCACAGGGTAGTTATAAAATGAAATTGAAAAACTTACTTGCTCGTTTTTCTCTAAGATAGAGCTTCATTTTCACAATCATTGAATAAAATTCCAAATGTACCATCCCTGCACCAATTCTGTAGCCAAGGAACGTCCTATGACAATTAGCTTATGCCTGAGTTTCTGACAGTATCTGAACTACTGTTGTCATATTGGTGGCACTTTCCTGAATATCTTCAGCATATTGACTCAACCCTCATGACTCAACCCTCCAGATAGGGCTGGGGTCACACTCACCCAAATCATAAGGCTGCAAAGCAGTGAAAGATGGGTGGAATGACTTTTGTAGGGCATCATAGTATCTTTTAGCCTACTTCATATATATCAGTTATAATTATTAACATAATAATTGTGAACAATAATAATAGTGACAGTGTTATTTTATTTTCTCACTAGCCCTAGCTTTGTTCCTAAATGCCGAAGGGCAATAAGATAAAATTTATGTTGAATTTCCTGTTTGATTTCTGCTTTATCATATGTATTTTAGGTTTCTGTGTTTGTATAATAAAGCCTGAACAATGGGGATAGTAATGTGGTTTTTAGATGGAATACTGACTTCTGTGCTGCAAGCAATTGCCTATGTCATTCTAAATATTATAATGCATTTTTTAAGGTGCAAAAATCTACAGTTATTGTGATGGTTATTTGCTTGCTTATGCTCAGAGCCTTTTCCAGCTCTTCTGTGATGTGCTCAGGTTGCAGGGGTTCCCCTCCTGTACCTTACCTTGCCTGGACTGCCTTGGCAACTAGCTGACAGTTAAGGCCAACCAATGGGAGAGTCAATGGAAAAAAGCCACTTCACGTGTGATCTTCCACTGTACTTGTGTCTCCTTTATAATTCCAGCCTCCGTCTGACAGTTCTGGCCCCCTGCCTTGGTCTCCTTTGTCCTGTGGTGTGTAGTAGTCCAGCTGCTGTTGCTAGCCTCTAGCTGGCTTCTGTTCCCTGTTTGCATTTTCAAATCTTCCAACACTGTTTTTTACTGATTCTTATTAAATTCCCTTTATTGAATTATCTGAGATGGGCTCTGCATTCTTTCCTGACCCTGACTGATAAAAATCATTGAACTTCAAAATCCTGAAATTCTAACCTCACTAATGACTTTTTCCAGGAATAAATCCTATTATCCATAATGCTAATGTGATTTATTTTTTTCTGAAAATATAATTGATTTTTTGGTAAAAAAAAAAAAAAACTGAAAGCTTTTTTTGAAATCTATAATTTCTATGATGATTTCATTTTTAATTTTAAAAAGGTGTTTGTTGAGATACATTAAACTAATCACAATACTTTATTTGAAAAACACTATTTCACTCATTTTGATCAAATTCCTTTATTGGGTCATGTTTGAAATAAAATAACAGACATCTCTTTTATTAAAATCCAGTTATTGAGGTTGGAAACCATATTCTTCTAATCAAGGATTGGATAGTTTATTGAAGAGCACTTTTGTAAACTACACAAAATACAAAATTTAACAGCCACCTGGAGTTTGAAGAATCGATCCATTTGATAGCTGGATTGTTTTTCGGATGACTGAGATTTTGCCCATTTGTCTCAGTGATGAATTGTTTGATCACAAAGAAGAGACATTCACTGGGAATGGGCTAGACCAAAATGAGTAAATCAGCAGAATGATTGAAAAAACAGTAGGGGACTCCAAAACAGAAAGTACATTTGGGTCTCTGGAGGGAGTAGGAGTTGGAGCTTGGAAGCAGGTAGAGTCCAGACCTAGACCTTATAGCTCAGCTTCTCCCCAGAGACTGTGCCTCTCTCTTCTCTGCATGCCCAAAGGCTGTGCCCAGGAGGGAAGAGGTCGACCTGCCCACCATGGCCACACACCCTACAGGGTAAACACATATATCCAGAGAGTGTGGTCTCATGGTCCATTTCCCTTTCAGCAGCCTGGTGGGAGCACCAAAGTTGTCATCATGTCCACTACGCTGCTTATTTTAAGAAAATATTAGCTTTTTTAATGATGTAAAATATCTCTATAACATGTTATAAACTCGTAAAAAGAATATTTTTAATATAGCTTAGTCATTTCTCAAAGACATATAGTGATATTCACCAGTATAGCGATGTGTGACCTGATAACAAATGACCTTAGATTGCTATTTGTGTTTGTGTATGTGTGGTAAATATACTTTCGTATTATAGTTTTCTTCTTTTTTTACTAGATGTCACTTGTCATTGTTGATTGGTATTTTCCATTTCTGTTACTGTTGGGTTTGTTTGGTCTTAGAAACCAAGTAACCTTTATTATAATTGCATATGAAATAGAGTTAATTAAATTTTAGTGAGAAGGTCTTCCTCTCCATGGAGAAAACTCATGAACCTAAGGGCATACGCTTTCTAATCTTATACTTCTGGCCATGTGTGAGAAGGAAAATCACTTAGTTAAATAAATGTGGTTAACATATGTGGAGTCACTTCATGGAAGCCCCAGAATTATTGCATTTTAACACCAATTTCTTTAATTCCATCACTGTGGTCTCTATTTAATCAAACACATGATGTCTGGGGTGGACACAGTTATGGCTCCCAAAAGTGCCCAAGTCCTGGTCCCCAGGATATTTTACCTTAATTGGCAAAGGAACTCCACAAATGTGATTCTGGCAACAACCCTTAAGATAGGAAGAATACCCAGGATTTTCAAGGTGGGCTCGTCTAATCATGTGAGCCCTGAAAAGCAGAGAATTTTCTTAATTAAGGGTCAGTCAGGGATGTGCATGGAAGGGAGGGAGGAGAGATGAGGTTTGGGAGTGACTGTGAATAGCTGTTTCTGGTTTTAAAGATGGAGGAAGAGGGCCATGAATCAAGAAATGCAGATGCCTTCTAGAACCTAGAAATGGACCTCGGCCGACAGCCAGCAAGGACGTAGGGACCTCAGTCTTACAACTGCAAGGAATTGAATTTGGACAACCATCTGTTTGAACAGGAGAACTGATTCTTCTCTAGAGCTTCCAGAAGGGAACACAGCTCTGCTGACGCCTTGATTTTAGCCCCAGGAGACTCAAAGCAGATTTCTGAACTACAGAGCTGCAAAATAATAAATTTGTGTTGTTTCAAGCCACCAAATTTGTGGCAATTTATTATGGCAGCAAAAGAAAACTAATACAAGGCCCAAGTTTTTTTTTTTTCTCCCAATGAACTGGAAATTATTTCTTAAGATCATTGGGGTTTTCTTATCCCAACTAGCTTTCGGCAGAATGTATTTTCCAAAAATGACTGCAGCAGTATTTCCCATCCCACCCATTCCCGTATATTCTTCCAGAATTTGCTGTACTTCTGTAATAGAGGAAATCTCTATTTCCTTGAACCTGGGTGGACCTTTATGACTGCCTCCATGAATAGAATTTGGCAGAAATGACTCTGCATTACTTTTGAGACTTAGCTAGAAAAGGCCATGCTGTGTCTATTGGTTTTTTTCTTTTTCCCTTGTGGACCTCACTCTGGAAGCTTTTGACCATCATGTAAGAAGACTTGCTACCCTGTGGACAGACCACTTGGAGTGACTACTATGTAAGGGTAGAGAGGGAGGCCCGCAGAGCCCCAGACATTCCCCTCTCCAGCTGTTTAAGTTGTCTCAGCCCAGGCACTAGACGAGTGAGAGAAGAAGCTTTGAAGATGGCCCCAGGCCCTACTACCATCTGCCAATGGCCATGGAAAGTACCTGAGCAAGAAGTTTCTAGATTATTCCAGTCAATACCAGATTTATAAATAACATGTTGTTATTATTTAAGCCACTCTTTGGGGATGTTTTCTTATGTAACAACAAATAACCAGAAAATACATTTGGCTCTGAATGTGATTTTAATGAATATATACAAAGCCATTACTGCTAAGAGTAAAATCCATATGCCCATTATTTAGTTAGTTAGTAATTATACTGTATTGAAAACAACAGTTCACTTACCAACACTAATCAGTATTGTTTTCAGGCATCTCAGTTATTCTTTATTCCTCATTTGAGAAAATTTCCCGATTTTTCTCCTGTGTTCTCTGCACCCAGCCACATATGGTCCCTTAGTGGGGCATGCTTTCAGTTTTCATGGTAAGTCAGCTTTATTTCATGCCTCAGCTCATTGATGGAAGACTATTCATGCTTTATTTTTTGTTCAATGCCTGGGAGACCTAGAATTGGCTTTCCAAATTCATTTCTAGGTTCTTGAAGTGAATTAGATGAATCTGTTTTCAATTTATATTGATTATAGAGAAACAATGGAACAATATTTAAAACTTAACTGAAACTAAAACTTGCTTTCCTCTTCCTTTATGAAGCTTATGACATATAAGCTTAGAATATATTTCTGCAGTTTTTGGAAGTTTCTTGTAGATGCATAGTACTCAATCATTAATAACAATTGAAAACTTGCATTTCTCATATCTGAGAATATATTGTATGATATGGTGAGAACAATTCCTTATTTTAATTGCACTTTATTTTGCAAATTCTGCTGTATCCTTCTTTTTCAGTTTCCAGTCTTATAAATCATACATGAGAAGACTGAGGATTTAGAATATTTTAATATCACCGTGAGACAGGATAATAAAAATTACAGAACTCAAAGAGATGTGAGGGAACATCTAATCTAATTCTAACATTTTTAGATGTGGCATCATTAATCCAAAGAAACCAAATTATCTGGTGGCGGAGCCAGAATTAGAACATTCATTTATTTAAGTGTGTCCAAGATGTTCTCTGGTGAGGCGTGTGAGAGAGAACTCTGGATCCACTACTGGCACTGCTGCGTTATTAGGCTGCAGAACCCAAGAAAGCAGAATTCTCTTCAAGATAACTGGTTTACTGAATTCTCAGGAGAAGCCATTGACATACTGAGCTGTCTAGAGAAAAGTGATCTTTTAAATGAATGAATCTCTAGTTATATTGCTAGTTGGCTGGATACTATGTTTAGGCCACTATATGACCCCCTTCACCTTTGGATTCCCTGTCACTTTTAGTCTTTTCTTCCTTCACCTCCCACCCTTCTCTACCACCCATTTGGTACTACTAGCTTACTGCTTCAAGGAAGGGACGAATAGCAGACAATAGGGGAAAAGAGCCTTTTCCTGTCTTTTTACTTTCAAAATTCCAGGCTCTCCTTTGCCGTATGTTAGAGTTAACTTTAAATTTAGGACCCTGGTATCATGACTACAACCTTCTCAATCCAGTGTCTCCTTTTGAGTAAACAAAATGTTTTTTTTTTTTCTAAGGAAGATTATCAATCTCAGGCCCTATTTGCTTTTGCAAAATTAAAAATAAAGAATATAAACACACATGCACATATGCATGCATACATATGTGTTCATCTTAGGTATTGATTTATGTTAAAGCACCACATCTCTCTGTGCTGCACTGCTATTTTACAGTGGATTCCATGTTGAAAGTTAGCTTTTCAAGATTAACTGTACTTGAGTTTATCTTATATATTTCATGTTTCATATTAATGACTTATTTTATTCTTAATTGGTTTGCTTCTATATCGTTGTGGTCAGTTTGGGCTGCTATCACAAATCACCATAGACTGAGTGAATAAACAACAAACATTTATTTCTTATAGCTCTGGAGCTTGGGAAACCCAAAATCAAGGTACAGGCAGTTCCATTGTCTTGTGAAGGCCGACTTTTGGATTTATCTTCTTGTAACCTCACATGGTGGAGAGCAGAGAGAGAGGAAGCAAGCTCCTCTTAAATAATAACATGTTATTTAACTAATTCCAGCATGCAGGCTCCAGCCTCATGACCTAATTACCTCCCAAAGGTCTCATCTCCAAATACCAGCACTTGGAATTAGAATTCCAATATTTAAATTTTAAGGGGACACAAATATTCAGTTCATTGCAAATATTACTTTTAAATGCTTTTAGCACTTTGAATTATTCAAATACTTTAAAAAAAGTTTTTGTTTGACAGTTCTATAAAATGAATGTCACTGGGAGTGAATTCCTGTTCAGAGTCCTGGTGTTATTGGCTGTCTTTCTTAGCATTAAATTTCTTCATGTGTTTTAAGAATCTGGGTTTGGAAGTATATTTTGTGTAGAATTTTTTTCCTTCAGTTTTGATTTATTTCCACTTTGATTTCTTCTCTTCTGTACCATTCACCCTGCCTGTGGTTTCTGTGGTTGACACTTTTAGGGCTTTCAGGCCATGCCTAAAAATCCAGTTATTTAAGTGGCCATGTGGAGTTATTGCTCCACAATAGCAGAAGCTGTTGGGGTCATGGACAATTCATCATCAGAGCCAAGGAGTGGCTTTGCTGGCATGGTACCAGTGTCTCCTCCTCTCTGGCACTGTCACTTACCAGAAGTCACAGTCCCATTTGGTGTTCAGCCTCCTTTCAAAAGCACTAGGTATATTTGTATTTTATAGTTGTGAGGATCAGAAGTCCAACATGGTCTCATCAAACTAAAATCAAGGTGACGGGGGTGCTGCATTTTTTTCTGGAGGGCCCAAGGGAGAATTAATTCTTTGCTTTTTCCAACTGCTGAAGGCTGCCTTCATCCCCTACCTGTAACTTCTTCCACACTTAGAGTCAGCACATCACTCTGACACTGACTCTTCTGCCTCTCTATTTCATGTGTAAGGTCCCTTGTGATTACACTGGGCCCACCCAGATAATTCAGGACAGTCTCTATATTTTAAGGTCTACTGATTAGCAAACTTAATTCCATCTGTATCTTTAATTCTCCTTTGCCATGCGATGTAACATATCAAGAGGTTCCTTTGGAAGGCTGTTATTCTGCCCACTGTACTAGGGAACAGGTATGGCATTGGCGGTTCTTTCATCTGCCTCAGTCTCCAGCTGTGTGCCTGGATCCAGTGACCTATTTTCATAGGGAGCAATGCTAGTCTCATTGATTCCTACAGCCCTTTTCACTCCTGGAAACCAGCAAGCTGAGATCTTAACACTCTAGCCATTTTGGATATTTGTTCTGTTTCTGATTCTGAGAGTTATTTATTTTGTGTTTTGGATCATGTATATCTTTGTGATTTCTGTTTTTATGTTTAATCTTTTTTCTTAAGAGTATGGAGCAGTGAGGGTTATGAAGTATGAATCTGCCTTGTCATCTTGATATAGAAGTTCTCTAAATTCTAATAGTAGCTCAGCCTGGAGCACTCAGATGCACCCTTAGAAAAATTTAAAATACTTGGCAAATTGTCAAATAGGAGCAATATGAATGTTATATTAGTTTCTTCAGGCAACCATAAACAAGTAACATAAACTATGTGTCTTAAAACAGGAGAAATTTATTATTTCATGGTTTCTGATGCCAGAAGTTACCCTCTGAAGGTTCTGGGGAAGAATTCTTCCAGCTTGATTTGATATAAATTTGATTATTTCTGCAAAAACCCTATTTCAAATGATGTCACAGTCAGATACTAGGGGTTAGAAATTGAAAATATGTTTCCAGGAAACATAAGTCAACCCATAACGGATGTGGTTTATTTTTTTTTATACTTCACACATATTTGTTTTGTTTCTCCATTTAAAGTTGTCACTCACTATAGAGATTGAGTCAGTTATCTCTTCCTCGTCCCACTCTTCCCTGCCCCAGTGTTTCTTAGAGAGTAACTGCTCACTCAGCACCCACAGGTTGGCTGGGTGACTATTTGCCATGACACACGAACCTTCCAAGATCTGCTACAACTACAGGGAAGATGGAGTTAACAGTATTTTCCAAAACAACAGTGTTTGCAGATTCATACTGCCATGAAACACTGTCTCAAAGGAAGTCAGTGTGAAACAAAGGAAAGAACACATGCCTAGAAGATATTCTAAATTAAATAGAGTTGGCTCTACTTTTGAGGGGCGGGAATGACATTTCTAAGCATGTTATTAAAGGTGAAAACCAAAAAGAAACATCTTAATAGATTTGATTGCCTTTTTATACTTCATTGTGTCAGAGAAGATTATTACCAACATTAAAAGTAAAGGACAACGCAGAGAAAAAAAAGCAGCCAGGGTAACTGACATCTATTCAGCCCTGAGTGATGCAATGATAAAATAAACCCAAGAATTTTTCCATTAGAGAACTATTGGTATTGCTGCAGTGTGAAGGATGCTTATTTTTAGTTTTATAAGACATGATGCTTCAATCTTATCTGGTAAAACTAAACTCATAATGGCTTCTTGTGATTGCAAATTTTATCTTATCTTTAAAAACCATGACTGTATGAAAATCAAAACTATATTTCCAAAAATTATATATAGATATATGTGTGTGTGTGTGTGTGTGTGTGTGTGTGTGTGTGTGTGTGTGTGTGTAAAACCACATTGCACTGGATTTTTATTAAGGTAAGATAAAGCAATAAATAAATAAATATTCTTATGGGAGTGGAGAGATTAAATCATGTTTAAAAGTTATCTAAGCTGACTTGTTATAAATAAATATCACCATTTATAGAGCCTCTTTTCTTTAAAACCAAACTGCAAAGCAATAATTATTTCTTTTAACTCAGTTTATGAGGTGTTTCATTTTGGCTTTATGTGCAAAGAAACAATCCTTGTGGAAAATTTAAACTTCTCAGCCTCTCTCTTCCTTCTGTACCCAACCCTCGTGTTTTTCTCTTCTTTACCCCAAAGCCTGGTGGAGCTGCCATTGCCCTTGTGCTCAGTATTTACTCTGAGGTCTCTTCCAGCCAGTGTGGGCATCAAGATCCTCTGTTTACTATTCCATCATGTCCTTTTTAAATTAAGGCTCAGCTTCAGTATCCATGAAGGAGAGAGGAGT
The DNA here is from genome assembly GCA_004027375.1 of Macroglossus sobrinus. NCBI lineage: Eukaryota > Metazoa > Chordata > Mammalia > Chiroptera > Pteropodidae > Macroglossus > Macroglossus sobrinus. Next base: position 712,535 of record PVKZ01000259.1, on the reverse strand, counting down.
CTTATAAAGCCAGGACATCCCTTATGCTGTCAGGGATGCTTGTCTCCCTGCCCACCCCATCCCCAAATTCTAGGAGAATCTCCATTCATCATCAAGTGGCTTAGTTCTTCGATGTTTGTCTAATAGGGCAGGTCCCAGATCTGAGAGTAGGAAGGACATCCATCCCCGGGCCAGGCCTCTCCACTCCACAGAACCAGTGAGGGCACCCTGGGTGGAACCAGCCACCACTTAACTCACAAGCAGTTCTCAAGGTACCAGAGAGGGTGGGGAGAGGGCTAATCATTATAGAGGTCACGATATACATAGTTGTGTACAAGTTATATACATCCTAAAATTAGATTACACACAGAGTGTTATCAAGATGTTTCTTTGTCCTTAATGTCCACTAGTTAATGTCTACTTCATTTTACCATTAGGGCGTCATCTTTATCAAGGAGAAAAAAATCCAGAACCTTGGGTTTCAAACAGAAATCAGGACAGATTGTGATCTAGGGAATGGAATAGTCATTTGTAATTTGAAGCAGGGGTGGGGAATAGTTCTAGGGATATTCTCATTTCCAATTATACCTTGTACTTTCTGGTGAAAATTACTGCACAGAGTTTTGCAGTGTATTTCAGACATTTGCATGTAAGATTTGACTGGTGGGTGAAAGTGAATATGTAGATTCCCTGGTTTTGGCACATAAATGATTTTGGTTCAGTGTATATATATGTATATGTGTATATATATAATATGTATATATGTGTATATATATAATATGTATATATACATGCTATATATATATATATATACATACATACACACATATATGTGTATGCATATTTTGTAATGAGTGCATCCTAGAAACCGTCTCATGAGTGAGGTATGATTTTCCACTCTTCAGGGAAGTAAGGACACTGAAGCTTAAAGAGATTTATTTATTTACCTAAAGTAACCTAAATGTCAAGGGGTCGAACTAAGATTGTTCTCCTGCCAAAGCCTGTGTTATTAGCTTAAGCTCACAGTGAAAGCTCCACAGTGCCTGCATACAGTTTCCCTATTGTTGATTTGAAAAGCAAACAGAGAATAATAAAGGGCTATTTTTGCTGAGCCATGAGCCTGTACACACAGACTTGACCCTTCTATGACCTGAGCATGGAAAGTCTGAGAGACCCTCGGGGGGCATTGGGCACCAGAAGAGGACACAGCTGCTCTCTTTTGGAAAGCTGAGCATAATCAGCAGGAAAAAAGAGATTGATGGTGAACATGCGACTGTCAGTGGTCTGGACTCATTTACACTATTTGGATGGAATCTAACAAACTTGACAGGACTACTCAGTTCCTGAAAGCCAAAACAAACTTAAGGTTCAGCCATTGGTCCATGCATGTTCCACTGGACCCACCCATCTTGACCTTCCAATCCTGGACGTATTTACTCCGACTCTTCCTTATGAAATGTGTGGGATTTAATTTGGGAGTCTTACCTTTGCCTTGCCTGTGGTCTAGGAGACAGTCTACACAGCGTTTGGTCTACCTCATGATAACTGTATAAGAAGACACCTCTCCTGTTTTGACGTAATTGTCATTGTAGCTCACTTTAAAATGTGGTGGTGGTAATTTGCCTGATGAGTTGCTGAATCTGTGAGAGGCAGCTTGGAGCCTGAAAGTTTGAGGTTAGTCAGCATTGCCTTGTGTTCCTTACCAGACCCTTCAGCCATATAGATTATAAACTGGCCAACAACATGAAACCATCTGGCTCAGAGTGAATAAGGATGTTTGAGGTTCAAGAAAATTTAAGCAAATCTAGTTAATGTGTGAAACTTTAACAAGTTGCATTTATTCAAGAAATTATTTTTCATATGTATTAGATACTACACTGGCTGAATAACTCAAATATATGTAGAATATTATTTTACCTTGTCTTGGTGGTGAGACTTGGGAATAACAAGGAACATTTTAGGCGTAGAAAAATGGCAAAAGACTGAAGTTATTTGTGCTAGGAAAAGCACAGTGCTGAAAATCAATTTCGAAGGTAGCGAGCAGGACTGTGAATGAAAAGGACTCTACAGAGAGGGAGTTTCAGGTATGTGTGGAAACAGAACTGTGACGATGGATGGCCCGAATCATGAAGTGACACAAGGGTCTGTGGGGTTGAGGGCCCTGGAGAAAAGCATGTTCCCCTAGTTGACAAATGGCAATGATGGAGGAAGTCATGTTGCTCTAGTTTTACGAAACCCACAGAAACAATTGTTCTAAATGTGCAACAACAACAAAAATCCAGTAATTAATTCTTCTCTAGTCACCCTCCATGTGGGCCTGTGGGGACGAACAGACGGGCCTGCTCCATCTGGCGCCATAAAAGCTGTCCCAGAGTAACCAGCGGCTGAGCTCTCCAGTCATCGGCTTTCCTCAGAACTGCTGTGGTTTTACGAGGTTATGTGCTTTCTTTTCAAAGGCAATAGCCTATTCCCTTGTGTACAATTTGAGGGCACAGAAACGAATTAGAGCATTTCTTGAGAGTTTTAAATTTTTATCATTTATCCTTATTTGGGATTGAAGCTAAAGAATAGGAAAACCACTTAAAAAAACACATAAACATCAGTAATTGTGTTCGGCAGCTTCTCCACAAAGAATAGTATTAAAGGAAAAACACTTCTAACAGAAACAGAAACTTTAATTACACTATGAGGTAGTTATGGGGAAGCACTGTTTTTGGTACCTGGAAAAGAATGAGTTGACGTGTTTGTATGAATGGCAGGATTCAGTATTCACCTTTAATTAATTAGGATGATCCATAAGGATGATTAATAAGATCCCATTTGATCTTAGATGCTAAGCAGGGTTGGGCCTGGTTAGTACTTGGATGGGAGACCACCTAGGAAGACCAGGTGCTGTAGGTGCGGTGTTTTTGAAAGTGATAATCATTAGATCTTATATAAAAATGGAAGTCAGAAAAGCACGAGAGATTGCGCTTTCATTTGGAATCAAAATGCCTGTGTTCGGGTCAGGGTTTTGCCCAGGCTGGCTACTGAAGTTTACCAATTTGAACCTGAGTTTTTTCTTTTTTAATTCATCAAATGAGAATAATAACCCTATTCTTGCTAATATCATACCAGGTCCTGGAAATATAATGCTTAGGAAAAACACCTACAACCTGTGCCATCTTGGAGTTTATGATGTAATGGGGAAGGGGAGAAATATAATAATGGAATCATTTAATGAATGACTTACAATTAGAGCTAATTATTTTATAATCACAATTCATGTTTGGAAGTCTAAAAATCAACAATGTAAAGGCCATGTTAAATCTTTTTTTTGGAAATCAACATGACATCTTCAGAGTCATGCCTTATTAAAAGAGGACCTTTAAAGAATATACTTAAAATTGATGTGAGAATAATAGTTTAAAACCATAGAAACCATCATGCCTTAGCTTCCGGGTTTTTCCTTCCTGCTTCAAGTTAGTACCGTAAATTAGTTGATAAATGAAAATTTTTATTCAAGATGCTTAGAACTCAGAGTCCAGACAGCCTGTCTCTGCACTCAGGTAATAACTATCAGAGCAGGTCTCGCCATTTTATATTGTGTAAATTTTAAAGTTAAGAGGCACAGTGGTGGATTAAAAAATCAGGTGGGGACTGTCCCATGATCCTGGCAGTTGAGGACTGGCCCTTCGATGGCTGTTATCAGGCACAGCCCACAGAGCTGGCCAGGCTGCCCTTGTGGCTGGTGCTGCACATTCTCGGCTCCTGCCAGGAATCAAGACCAAGGCAGATCTTGCTACTGAATTTTGTTTGCGACTGAGCAAAACGTTGAACAGAGAAGTTGAAAACGTACAGGACAGAGGACCATTAAAGGAAAATCTGTTTATATTCTGATGATTTACCTAGCTTAGTTTTCCCTCTTGTTAATAATAATGCTGCAGTTTTTAGAGATCTTACATAAGTAGTTTATCAGGGATGGTTTCACCTTTATTATATAACTAATCACGTTCCTCATATTTGGGGAACTATTTCCCTTTCACAATCGTCACCACAATACTAAAATGTTAAATTTAGTGTCTTTATTAAGACTGTCTGACAGCAGTTATTTCCCCTCGACCCCATGATTAGCCAGCATTATGTCATCGGGCACACCACAAGGCACATCAGGGTCCAGCTGTGTGTGTTTCCCTGGGACTCTTCCTCACCACGAGGGATATCGCCATCAACCAAAAATGAACTGAATTTATTCGTGTTATTGCTGGTAAGTAATTCCCCTTTCCACACTTTGTGATAGTCTCACACCATTTCTTGCAAACACAAATAGATGACTAGTTCAACCACAGCACCAACTTGCAGAGCATGGAAATAAACCTTTTTTGAAATGTGATTGCAAGAAAGAAAATTCTAAGGAGCATCCTTATCTGCAAGGAACCAAATGCAAAATCGTGGCAAGTCACATTAGTAGGAAAAAGATTCATTATATCACTGGATGAAATTTGTAGGAATTCTAAGATATGCCAAGCAAGCACTCTTCTCACAGTTTTTCTTGCTATCATTTAAAAATATTCTCCATTTATTTCAGGGTGTTTTTCAGTAATCCAGATAACCTACAGGGTCATACATTTTACCTGTATTTGTTTAAAATGTCTGTGTTGCAAAAAATACGCAGGGCAGCAGGACATTCTGGTTATAATGTAACCAGTTTACCTTTAACAACTCATAACTTTCTTTCAAGAGGTCAGGGAATGTCTCAGCAGATTGTAGGGAATCCTGTTGCTCAGTTAGCTAGAGGATGCTATTTTATTTTTTTCAGCAAAGACCTGGAGGCCCCAGCCATTCTTGGCCTTATCTTTCCCCACTTTTGGCACCTAATTGATCAGAATCTTCCCAGATACTTGCAGCAACATCCCAAGGAGGAAGCAGTATGAGCCTCCTGGGAATCAATGCAGGGGGATCTGCAGGTTTCAGTGGCAAAGGGACATTGACAGGGACTTAGGAATCACACCATTGGGATATAGTCAAGATGAAGCCTCCTTTTCTTTCTTTCTCCTGGGGTGCTTTTCTTCTTATTTTTGCATAATGAAAAGCAGGGAAAGAATATTTGCCTTTGTCTCCGCTTTGTGACTTTTCATATAATGACTAAAGTTTTAGCATTTATTAGTGCCTATTATTAAAACGTCTGCTCCACAACTGAGCCTACAGATAAAATGTGGCTCTTTTGAAAGATACAATAAAACTTAAGAAAGCATAGGAAAATATTTTCATGACCTTGGCAAAGGTAGGCAAACATTTTGTATAATAGGACACAAAAAGCATTAGCTTTAAAGGAGAAAAGTTGGTAAATTGAACTACATTAAGAACTTCTGTTCATCAGAAAACATCACTGAGAAAGAAAAAGGCAAGCTACAGAGTTGCAGTACACTTACCCGACAAACGACCCATGTTCAGACTGTATAAAGAATATATAACAACAGTAAGAAAAGGAGAATCCTTAAAAAATGTGCAAGAAACTTAAGTGAGCACTTTATAAAATAGGCTGTCCATATAACCAGTAAACCTGTGAAAATGTTCATTTTTTTTTATTCAGTGAGGAAACAATAAATAAATGCATAAATAAATAGCATAGCACTGTATGCTCACCAGAATGTCTCAAATGAAAAAAGACTGAAAAATTTCAGATGTTGGTGGAATTTTCGGTCTCTCTGGAAATATCTATTAAAGATAAATATTTGCATAATTACCCAAAGACACAAAGAATGTTTGTAGAAGCCTATTTGTGATAGCTCGAAACTGAAAACAACCTAAATATCTGTCAATAGTATAATGGATAGTTGTGTTATGTTTATTCAATGGCATGTTGAATGAAAAAGAACAAACTATTTCTACAACACATCATGGATGGATTTCACATGCATTGTGATGAGTGAGAGAAGTCAGAACAACAACAAAAAATAATTATATGATTCCATTTACATGAAGTCCAAAATCAGGCTAGCCTAGTTCACGTTAGAAGTTGAGATGGTGGGTGCCCTTGGTGGGGTAGTAACTAGAGGGGTACAGGGGGCTTGAGGTTATGATGGCCTTTCTATTGGTTCTAAGAAGTTAAGAGACGTAGTTCCATATTTGCATTTAAAAAAATTAAATGATGCGTTTTTATGTGAACAGAGGGCACACTTGGATAGAAGTGTTTTATGATGGATTTGCCTGTAGTTTCCCTGTAATTTATTGAAGTGGTGGCACAAGACCAACATCTGGGCTTAAAGCGAGATACTCTGACTCTCTCAGATTCCATACTTAGTCTCTCTTCTCATTCCTGACTGTTGGCACATTAGATTTGTTGCTTTCCAAAATTTAGATTTGTCAATTTCTGCTAGTGCTTCAGGCTGTTGTCTGTGTTCCACACAGAGAGGAATTTTGCAAGCATACCACTGGACAGATCTCAAAATCTGATTGTAGACAAAACTGTGGGGATGTAGTGATTGATTGTCTAGGTGGGGCAGAGGGAAGAGACTGACATGACGCCTGGATTTCTGGACTAGTTATTAAGTGGGGTGGAGGTGTCATGCACCAGAACAGTATAGAAAGAGGAGGGAAGACTTGTGGGCTACGTGACTATGATGTTAGATGTACTGGGTGCCTATATTTAAGTGGATTGAAAATAAGGTTCATATTCTCTAAAAAGTGATTTGGCGTTGTATTGTAGCATATGGAGTAATCTAAATAGATACATATGAGTACTGCTAATATGACAAGATAATTTATAGTTTACATCTCCAAATTTTATTTTTCAAAATATATTCTGTGGCAGTGGGCCAACTGCAATTTAGCACATTTAGTCTCCTAATTTGGCTTCCAAACTTCATAAACTTTAGGATGCAGTGCTTTGAATTTTCATTTACGGCAAACATAGGTGTTTTATCTTAGAAACATCTTAATATCTCTTTATTTTATAAAATGTAAAGGAATCATTAATTTACTGGAGTTATAGTCAGTTTCATTAGACAGAATGAAACAACTAGCCTTAATTATATATGCTATTTTTGGTTAAATTTGTTGTCTTTTAACGATAAGAATATGTGAGAATTGGAAAGATAGATTAAATATATATTAATTCCAATGTTATAGAAATGAGTGAGGACTCTATTATATCTCAGGTATATGAGTACATTTCAAGAATATTTTAAATTTTCTAGTAGGAAGATAAAAGTAAAAATTAAAATTATAATTTGTAAACACAGAGAAGAGGCTAAAATGCATGAAATTCCTTAATGCAAACCTGAACATTTAAATTTAATAGTAATTCAGTGATTCCCAACACATTCCCCACAAATTGAGTTTCTGTGGTTAATTGTTCAGATGAGAGGCAGTGTTAGGGAGTGAGCTGTATTTCTCTTTTGCTAACCTTGCCCTGTACTCATAGACTCTCTACTCTGATTTTTAAGGCAACAAGTCATTTTTCATGCTATTGTGGCTTAGACAAACACCTGCTGACACACTTTTTTTTTGTTTAAAGTTGGAATCAAGCCATAGAAGTACAATCGTAAATACCAAAATTCCAGAAATTCAAGTTTTAGAAGCTACTATTTCACAGGTAGCCCTGCCAGGGACCATTAGTAATATTTTTATTGATTTATATTGCTGTTAAATGCAAGGCCTTCATTTACATTGCATGGAGATGAAGAATATTTTGATCACAGTATTGTACAGCATAATGTGTTTCTGGTCACAACTGTATTTTATGGTAAGGGTTGCATTCAAAATTTGCTTTTTTTAGAAGAGCCATTTTCTCAGATGTTCCTTTTATATGCTGTATATCAGCAATTCATAGAAAAATTATTACTAAACTGTTTTCGTTTTGTAATTTGGTAGTCCTGAAATACTTTCATATTCAAGATAAAATAATAGCAATTATAATGAAAAAGGAAAATCTTGATTTGTAATCAGAAAGACTGTTAATTTTTTTCCTAAGTGACCCATCAGTTTGAACCAGCAATTCAAAACTCAAGTCTTGGAAAAAATGTGCAAAATGCCTTTGGGTCTTTAAAAAGAAAACTATTTTTAAAAGAACAAACTATGATTGATTGCACATTGATATAAACATGCACATGGGGCTGGTTCTGCAGTCCAGAGATGGAAAAATTCCTGTTGGAATCACAGAAAAATAGATGCGTTTAAAAGGAGCCGAAGGCAGTTGGAAGCAAGAGGATGGAGGATTGGGGAAACTGCTCGAATTGCATTATTCGAATGTTATTAGAAATGTGTGCCTGGGATGCCCTTTTGAGTAGTTTATTTTAAGGACGTGTAGCCTGTGGGATGGGAGGTAAAATCGGTAGGGAACAATGGAGTGGCCTGACCTGGACCTCACAGAGCACGAAGTGGCCTTGGGAGTATGTATACGTTCTCCCGGTTATACGTTAGTAAGTAGGAGGAGCACACACCTGAGTGGAGGGACAGATTCGAGCTCCCTTTTGTCACCCAAAAGCTGGCTGGACCTGGGTGGATTACTTTACCTCTCCGGGCCTTATTTCCTTCAGTTTAGAAATAAGATGGGTCATCAACACATGGTCTCTAAGGCAGCTTTCAATTCTGATGTTCTGGGACTAATTGTGAGCTGACATTTACCTGTGAGGAAAGGCTTTGTTAAACGAGGTGTTACAACAAAATCATGGGAGGAGAGGACATTATAGGAAAAGCAAAACAAAAGTCTCTGAGTGCTGTTAAACCACACAGTCAAGGCCATCCACAATTTATTCATCACAGAGTTATCGAGCAATCAGCATGCACAAACCTTGCCAGATACTGGAGCTAGTGGAGTGAAGGCTGCTCAGAGTTTCTGCACAGGTGATCAAGTGGCTACACTGCAGGTTCATTATAAAAGGATAAGTAGAGTGCCATGAGAGTTAGAGATATCCGAGGTACAAATAAGAGTAGGTGTTACCCAGATGAGGTTGTAGGCAAAGGGGATGTCTGTGTGAAGGCCTAGAGGGAAGGACACCATGAAGAGGTCCAGGCACTCGAACTACAGTTCAGTGTGAGGTAGGGAAGTGCTGAGAGATGAGAGCAGAAGGGTACATACAGGCAGAGCTCGTGGGGCCTGGCTAATTTTCTCTCAGCTATGGGAGCGGTAGGCAGGACCTAGGGAGGGGCAGCTGTGTGAGGCAGGGGCCTCAGGCCCATGCCTGCGTCTCGCTCCTGGCCCTTGGGCATCCAGCACCTCACTGGCCTCGTTCTTATTCCGTCTTCTGGGGCAGGAGTATCTTCTTTCCCTGCAGAGTTTAGGGGTAGGGATGGGAAGCTGGTACCAGGTAGGTGGAAGGAGTGGAGTCCAGCAGCCTGGTATGCTCTCTGTGGCCTTGAAAAGAAGCCGGATTTGCAGCCCCTGGGGGTCCCGACCTCAGTTCTACCCAAAGTTAGGACTATACCTTGGGGCATGTGGTTAAGTAGTGCTCTTGGAGCCTGGAGCCCTCCATCTGGGTTTGTTTCTAAAGGAGCACCTAGAAAGATGCCTGGAATGTGTATAAATGAGGGTGTGCTGAGGAGGAGCAAGAAAGATAATTTAGGGCTGTTTTGGGTTGAATTATTGCCCCCTATCGTAAATGCAAATGTTGAAGTCCTAGCCTTCAGTACCTCAGAATGTGACCTTGCTCGCAAACAGGCGTAACTACTTGAGATGTGGTGATCCTGGAGTAAGGTGGGTACCTACTGCAGTATGATTGGTATCTGCATAAAAAGGGGAAATTTGGACACAGACACACAGACTAGGAGGATGCCATGTGAGATAGGCAATAGAGATACTTCCAAAAGCCAAGAAACGGGAGAGGAGGCATGGAACATATTTGTCCTCACAGCCCTCAGAAGGAACCAAGCTGTCCACGCCTTGATCTTGGACTGCCAACCTCCAGAGCCAAGACAATATATTTCTGTTGGTTAGGCCACCCAGTTTATGGTACTTTGTTATCATAGCTCTAGCAAACTAATTCAAGGTATTTAGAGGTTTAGTGTTTTATGGGTTATTTCTTATCAAATGCTTGAATTTATAATAAAAATATAAATATATGCCTATAATGAGGGCACTGAAGCTTTGTGGTTATCTAACTATTAATAAGTATATAAGATGGGATATTAATTTAAATCCTGGTTTGGGACCAATACTTATGTGGGTAGGATCGATGTGCACACGAACGTTAAATGTGAAATAAATGTCAGCATGTTTTTTTGATACTGAAAATAGTGAGAACAGGTCTGTTTCTTTTGCCCAATTTAGAATTATTATTAAATAGACACAGACATGGCTATTTATCCCTAGAGGAATCTGCTAGAAGTATTGAAGAAATGTTATTACCTATAAGTGACTTTGTTGATATTTTATTATTAAGTCTTTGAGAATTAGACATAATGGTGTGGAAATCAGCAGAATGAAAATTAAGTTTCTGACTTTATTTGCGACTCATTAGTGACCTAAGGGTACCCATTAAATCAATATTTTATATTCAGTTTCTCCAGATGCAAGCTGGAGATTTAAAAATACCTGCTATTTTATTATCTTTTAATATTTTTAAAAAGATTATAGATAAGTCATTTTTTTTTCTTAAATACAAAATGGTATTATTTTGTGTACACATCACAATTCAAAAACAATGTAAAGATGTTGGCTGGTAGATTCTTAGAGGCACAAAATATACCTTCGTAACTATGTGATATTATGATTGCTCATATACCTAGGGAAGTGAACATAAATATGCACTAGATTTTTATTATATTAAAAAATAAGCCCCAGTGTATGTGCTGTGTGTTTAAGAAGCTACGTGTGATAATGACATGCTTTAAATGAGTGGGAGTAGTCACCCTTGAAATCATGAAAATAGAGTTGGGACCACAGTTTCTTGTCTTTTAAAAATCATCCCCAGTTTGAGCTTCACTACACCAGGTATTATTTTCCTGTTGCTCAAATGCTACTGGCCTGTACTAAATTAAGGGAACCTGGAAGATGCCAGGCCAGGAAATGACAGGAAAATGAATGATGCTGTCATTGCGCAGCCCCCTCAGGTCATAGCTCTGCCCAGGACAGGCGTGGGCTAGCCGTTAGAGTCTCGGAATATAATTTGCCATAATTAACCAACCTGGTTAAAAACATGCCACAAATATTAAATGCATCTTCAGCTGCAGTGAAAAATATTGTCCATTTTATAGAGTCAAATTTTATTCAGAAAGCAGAAAAGATTTCAGTTAGCTGAAAACAAATGTGTGTGCTTGGAGGGGTGGAGCGAAGGTATATGTTTGTCTGATGCATGTGTTTGCTTTTTAATTTTTTCTATCATTTTTCTTTTTGAATAGTATGGTCCAAGAATAAAAAATACCTATATCTCAATGAGAGATTCTTTCAGTGGTTAGTTACTAAGGGCCAGAGTTCAGCAGGAAGCTCAACGGGTCAATAAAAAAATAATTTTTTATATAGAGGCCACTAGTTATTTTAATAATCAGGTGATTCAGCTTTTCCTTAATATAGAGCTGATTTTCATAGTCACAGTGCTTTTCTTAGGTGAAAGCCTCATGAGATTTAGTACAACAAAGAGAATGGTCATTTACTACAAACTACTATTTGCCATTCAACAGGACTATTATGAGATATATATTGTTGCACAGTCAGGATTTATGAAGAAGTTGTTCATTTACTTCATTTGACTATGTGGTAGGCATAATAACGGCCCCCAAAGAAGACCACGTACTAATTCCTGGAACCCATGAATATGTTAGCTTACAAAACAGAAGGGATTTAAAAGATATGAATAAGTTAAGGATCTTTAGATGGGGAGATTATCCTGGATTCTCTGATGTAATCATAAGGGTCTTTTAAACCTTTCCCAGCAGTGATCAGAAGAATATGTGGCCACAGGAGAAAGACAAAGAGGGATACCATGTTGCTGGCTTTGAAAATGAAGTAGGGGGTTCCTAGAAGCTAGAAAAAGCAAGGGAACAGTTTCTCCTTTAGACTCTCCAGAAGGGAAATGCAGTCCTGCCAACACAACAAGTCCTATGTTGACCTTGTGACCAACTTAACATTAAGATACTACATTTATGTTGCTTTAATTTGTTACAGCATCAGTAGAAAACTAATGCAGACTGTGTACCTCAGGTGTGGGGGAATGAAATCACAAAGCCACAATTAAATATTGTTAGAGCCCAGAGAGATAGCTATATATCTGTGTATATGTATACATAAAAAAAAAATCTACAAACACACATATGTATACACAGACATACAAACGTAATTATATACAATTTCTAATTGTTAAAATTTTCTGTTGAGGTGCTATCTAAGAGAATATTTCTGTTGAGGTGCTAAGAGGATATGTGATAAACAATATATAAAAAGAATAAAATTGGAGGTAGTTCCCTCATCTATGAATAGCAACTACTGAAAAAATGATGTTTTTGAATATTTATCAATATCTTGTTAGTTATACATTACATCCACCTGGTTATTACGAGTGCCTTTGAAAGATTAAAACTTTTTGAATGCTATTGATTCTGATTCAGAAAATATAGATTTTTCTTCTTTCTTTTTCAAAAATGACAATAAAATAAGCAACAGCTATAATGTATATTTCATTAAGATAAATGGGATTATCAATATTGTACTAAAGCAACAAATCTCAAACTTTTGGTCTCAGGACAACTTTGTAATTTTAGAAAACTACTGAGGACCACTAAAGAGTCTTTGTTAATGTGAATTATATATAGTATTGTTTCTTGTACTAGAAATTTAAACTGATACATTTAAAAATATACTTTCAATAGTTCACTTAAAATAATAAAATTCATCCATTATTTGCTAATTAATAACTTATTCAATGAAAATAATTGTATGTCAAAAATAAAAAATAGTGAGAAGAACAATATTGTTTTAAATTTTTGCAGATTTCTTTAATAACTCACTTACTGGAAAATAGCTTGATTTTCGACTGCTTCTGCATTCAAGCTGTTGCAGTTCGTTTTGGCTGAAGTATGTGAAGAAAATCCAGCCTTGGACAGGTATGTAGTTGAAAGAAATGGAATATTTTAATAACCTTTTCAGGTAATTGTGGATATTCTTTTTTACTACCACTGTATACCAAAGCTTGACAAGTAGTTGTTTCTTGAGGGTTGGTTGCAACTTGAAATCTGAAAACACAATGAGCTTTTTGAAGTTTGTTACACTAAATCCTACTGCTCTGTCTTGCAAAGTATCTTTACTCATGGATATTTTTGTAATGTCATGCATTAGACATTAGGGACATACTGGCTCACTCTTCTAAACTTGGACCCTTTTCATACAGTATTTAAAAAGTACTTGTTAATGTCATGACCATTCTCATCAAAAAGTTTATTTTTTGGAAAGCTGTCAAGCTCAGATACAAGTTTTCTAAAATTCTATTTTTTTGTAGTCTCACTTGTTTATTTGTGCTCTAAGAGCTCAAATTTATCATTAGTAACAGATACTGTTGTTTTTCTTAAAGACAGCTCACTTTGTTTATTTTCAAGAAAATATCTGTTAAATATTTGATATTCAATTTGTCAAAAAAATGGTGTTTCATGAAAAATTAAGCTACTTCAACTTATACTGCAACAACAGAAGTGTTATTTTTATTTATTTTTATTTTAAAACTTAAAAAATTCAATTACATTTGACACTCGACATTATATTTGTTTCAGATGTGCAGTATGGTCAGATCTTTACATAGTTTACGAAGTGCTCACCTTGATAAATCTAGTACCTGCCTGACCCTATCCATAGTTATTACAATATTATTGACTATATTTCCTATGCTGTACATCCCATGACTTTTTTATAACAGTCAATTCATGCTGCTTAATCCCTTCACCTGTTTTACCCATTTTCCCAGCCCCCTTTTGATCTAGGAACTAACAATTTGCTCTTTGTATCTGTGAGTTTGTTTCTGTTTTGTTTGATTGTTTTGTTTTTTAGATACTATAATAGTATTTATATTTCTCTGTCTGACTTATTTCACTTAACATAATAGCCTCCAAGTCCATCCATGTTGTTGTGAATGGTAAGATTTCATTCTTTTTTATAGCCGAGTAATATTCCCTTGTATATATGTACCACTTCTTTATTCATCTATCTGTAGACAGTTAGGTTGCTTCCATATCTTGGTTATTGTAAATAATGCTGCAGTGAACATAGGGATGCATATGTCTCTTTGAATTAGTGTTTTGAATTTTTTGGATACCCAGAAAGGAATTTCTGGGTCATATGGTAGTACTAATTGTAATTATTTGAGGAATCTCCATGCTGTTTTTCATAGTGGCTGCACCAATTTGTAATTCCTTTTTCCCACATTCTTACCAAGACTTGTTATTTATTGATTTGTTGATAGTCATTCTAACAGATATGAGGTGATGTCTCATTACAGTTTTATTTTGCATTTCTGTGATTAGTGATGAGCATCTTTTCATATGTCTGTTGGCCATCTGTATGTCCTCTTTGGAGAAATATCTATTCAGGACCTCTACCCATTTTTTAATTTTATTGTTTATTCTTTTGGTATATGAGTTCTTTATATATTTTGGATATTAAAGTCTCTATCAGGTATATTACTGGTGAATATCTTCTCTTATTCAGTAGGTTGTTTTTTATTGTGTTGATGGATTACTTTGCTTTATAAAAAATTTTAGGTTGATGTAGTCTCACTTGTTTATTTTTCCTTTTGTTTCCCTTGCTCAAGGAGACATATGTAAAAATATTCCTAAGAGTGATGTCAAGAAGTTTACTGCCTATGTTTTCTCTAGGAGTTTCATGGTTTTGGGTCTTACCTTTAAGTCTTTAATCCATTTAGATTTATTCTTGTTATTTGGCATATGAAAGATGTCTAGTTTCATTTTTTTCCATGTATCAGTCCACTTTACTCAACACCATTTCTTGAACAGACTGTCTTATTTCTGCCTTTTTTTGTTGTAGATTAATTGACCATATAGGCAGTATTTACTTCTGGACTCCATTCTGTTCCATTGATCTATGTGTTTACTCCTCAGGTCAGTCATACTGATTTGATTATTATAGCCAATCTAAAGTTTGGTGTCAGGTAGCCTGATGCCTCCAACTTTGTTCTTTTTCCTTAAGATTCTCATGGCTATTCTGAGTCTTTTGTAATCCAGATAAATTTTAGTATTATTTATTTGAGTTCTGTGAAAAATGTCATTGATATTTTGATAGGGATTACATTGAATCTGTAGATTGCTTTGGGTGGGTAACATGAACACTTTAATGATGTCTGTTCTTCCCATCCATGAGCATGGTATATTCTTCCAGTTATTTGTAACTGCTTCAATTACTTTCCCCTATATCACATAATTTTCCTTGTAAAACTCTTTTACCTCTTTGGTTAATTTATTTCTAGGTGTTTTTTTTATGCAATTGTGAATGAAATAGTTTTCTTTATTTCTCTTTCTGATAGTTCATTATTGGTGTATAAAAATGCAATCATAAACACATACCTTACTGTTTAAGTGTACAGATGAAACTTGTTGGATTTTGTTAACCAATGACACCATAAATAAAATAAATAAATAAATTTAAGAAAAAAGATAAAAACAAAAAAATAATAAAATAAATAAAAATGCAACCAGTTAGTGAATACTAATTTTATATCCTTAGCTACATTACTGAATTTATTTATCGGTTCTAGTAATTTTTTTTGGTGGAATCTTTAGAGTTCTCTCTATATAGTTTTGTGTCATCAGGAAATAATGATAGTTTTACTTCTTCCTTTCCAATATGGATGCATTTTATTTCTTTTTCTTGTCTGATTGCTATGGCTAGGACTTCCAATACTATGTTGAAAACAAGTGGTGAAAATGGACATTCTTATCTTGTTCCTGATCTTAACTTTTAACTTTTCATCATAGAGTATAATGTTAACTGTTGATTTGTCATATGTGGCCTACATTATGTTGAAATATGTTTTCTCTATTTCCACTTTGCTGAGAGTTCTTTTATTTTTATCATAAATCAATGCTAGATTTTCTCAAATGCTTTTTCTGCATTTTTTAATATGATCATATGATTTTTTTCTTTCAATTTGTTAATATAGTGATTCACATTAATTGGTTTGCAGATATTGAAATAACTTTGCATCCGAGGAATAAATTCAGCTTGATCATCGAGTATGATTTTTTTAATGTATTGGTGAATTCAGTTTTGCTAATATTTTGTTGAGGATTTTTGCATCTATGTTCCTTGAGAAATTAGGCTGTTACTTTCTTTTTTTTTAGTAATGTCTTTGTTTGGTTTTGGTATCAGTGTAATGCTGGCCTCATAAAATGAGCTTGGGAGCCTTTCTTCCTCTTGAATTTTTTGGAATAATATGAAAGAGTAATGTTAATTCTTCTTTGATTATTTTTTATATTCTCCTGTAAAGCCAACTGGTCCATGCCTTTTGTTTGTTGGGAGTTTTTTTTAATTACTAATTTGATTTCCTTCATTATTGGTCTGTTCAGAATTTCTCTTTCTTCTTAATACAGTCTTAGAAGATTGTATATTTCTAAGAACTTATCCATTTTTTGCCAGGTTGTCTAATTCGTTGACATAAAATAGTTCATAGTATTTTTTTATAATACTGTGTAGTCCTCTGATGTCAGTTTTCACATCAGTTTCATCTCTGATTTTATTTTTTCTTGATGAATCTGTTAAAAAGTTCATTGATTTTATTTATCTCTTCAAAGAACCAGCTCTTAGTTGCACTGATCTTTTGTATTTTTTTTAACTCTATTTTATTTATTTCCACTCTGATATTTATTTCCTTCCTTCTACTCCCTTTGGGCTTTGTTTGTCCTTTTTCTAGTTTCTTCCTTTCTAGTTTCTCTAGGTATAAGATTAGATTATTTATTTTAGATTTTTTGTTTGTTTGTTTTCTGAGTTGGGCCTGTATTGCTATGAATTTCCCTTATAGAATTGCTCTGGCTATGTCACATAGATTTTGGGTTGTGTTTTTATTTTCATTTGCCTCAAGGCATCTTTCAGTTTTTTTCTTGATCTTGTTAACCCATTCATTGTTTAGTAGCATGTTATTTGTCCTACATGTATTTGTGCATTTTTTAGTTTTCTTCTTGAAATTGATATCTAGTTTCATACCGTTGTGATCAGAGGAGATGCTTGATATGACTTCATTCTTGAAATTTTGAAACTTGTTTGGTGGCCTAACATGTGGTCTATCCTGGAAAATGTTGCCTGTATGCTAGAAGAGAATGTATATTCTGTTGCTTCTGCAGTGAAATGTTCTAAAAATATAAACTAAATTCATTTGATCTAATGTGTCATTTAAGGCCATTGTCTCTTATTGATTTCTGTCTGAATGACAGATGTCATACAGATGTCATTGGGGTGTTAAAGCCTCCTGATATTACTGTATTATTAGTGATTTCCCAATTTATGTCCACCAGTATTTGCTTTATATATTTAGATACCCTTATATTGGGTGTGTAAATGTTTATAAGGATATATATTCTTCTTAGATTGATCCCTTTATCATTATGAAATGTCCTTCTGTGTCTCTTGTTAAAGCCTTTGTTCTAAAGTCTATATTGTCTGATATAAGTATTGCTACTCCAGCTTTTTAAAAATTTCTATTTGAATGAAATATATTTTTTATCTTTTTACTTTTTGTCTGTGTGTGTCTTTTGATTTGATGTGGGTCTCTTGTATGCAACATACGTATGGGTCTGGTTTCCTTATTAATTCAACCACCCTGTGTCTTTTAATTGGAACATTTAATCCATTTACATTTAAAGTAATTTTTGATTCATTTGTAGTTATTGCCATTTTACTGTTCATATTTTAAATTTTTTCTTCTTCTTAGAGAAGTCCCTTTAACATTTCTTGTAGTACTTGTTTAGTCATGATGAACTCCTTTAGCTTTACCTTGTCTGGAAAACTCTTCATATCTCTTTCTATTGTGAATGTTAGCATTGCTGGGTAGAGTAGTCTTCATGGTAGGGTACTTGCTTTTTCATCACTGAATATTTCCTGCAAATCTCTTTTGGCTTTCAAGGTTTTTGTTGAGAAATCAGTTGACAGTCCAATGGGAACACCTTTGTAGGTAAATAACTGCTTTTTGCATGCTGCTTTTAAGATTCTCTATTTGTCTTTAATTTTTGGCATTTTAATTATGATGTGTCTTGGGTCTCTTGGGCTCATCTTTTTTGGACTCTCTCTGCTTCTTGGACTTGTATGTCCATTTTTTTCCACTAAGTTAGGGAAGTTTTTGGTCATTATTTCTTCAAATAGGTTTTTAATCATTGCTTTCTCTTTTTTCCTGCTGGTGTCCCTAAGATGTGTATGTGTTACACTTGATGTTGCTCCGGAGGTTCCTTAAACTATCCTCATTTGATTTGATTTTTTTCTTTTTGTTTTTTAAGTGGATGTTCTCTCCTACCTTGGCTTCTAAATTGCTGATTTCATTCTCTGCTTTAGCTAATCTGCTTTTGATTCCATCTAATGTATTCTTCATTTCAGTTATTGTATTCTTCATTTCTGACTGGTTCTTTTTTACTGGTTCTTATTTTTTCATTTCTATCACTTTAAATGCTCATTGAGTTCATCCAGTCTTCCCCTAAGTTCACTGAGAATTCTTATAGCTAGTACTTTGAACTTCATATCTGGTAGATTGCTTGCCTCCATTTTACTTAGTTTTTTTTCTGGAGTTTTTTCCAGTACTTTTGTTTGGGACATGTTTCTTTGTTTCATCATTTTGGCTACCTCTCTTTTTCTGTTTCTATGTATTAGGTAGATCTGCTATGTTGCCCAGTCATGACAAGGTGGCCTTATGTAGCAGGTGTTTTGTAGGGCTCAGTGGTGCAATCTCCCTCATCACTTGAGCTAGGTACTCCAAGAATGTTTCTTTTGTGGGTTGTGTGTATTATCCTGCTGTAGCTGAGCCTTGATTGCTGTTGGAACATCAGTAGGTGGAACTGACCCCTTAGTCAGACTTGTGATGACTGGCCATGACTACAGTGGAAGAGCTGATATGAGGGGCTGACCCCACAGACTGAGATTCACTTTGGTGGGGCTCTGGTAACTGCCAAGACCATCTTTTGGGTGTGTTGTTTGTATAGCTAAATGGGTGGAGCTTCTTGGAAAGGACTCTAGTGCAAACCCACATCAGCCACTGCTTGTGCCCGGCCCAGAGCCACCTGGTAGGAGCTACAAAGTGACTTGTGGTTGGTAGCAGCCTTTACTGTGCTTGGGGGTTCCTGGAAGAGGCTGTGTTGTGAGGTGAGGCCAGCTGCCACTAGCGCTGGGTTTGAGGTCACTTAGCAAGAGGTACAGGGCATGCCAAGGCCAACTGCTGCTTGTTTGGGGTTTGTAGATGTTTGAGAGGTTTTAGAAAAATTCACAGTGTGGGCTGAGGCTGACAACTTGGGTGAAATAACAGGCTTGCAAGTACTAAGTTGGGTGAATCAATGTCTCAAGGAATCACCAGGGTAGGTTGGACAATGTTAGCTAAGTTAATGGAGACTCAGGTTTGGCTTCCACCAGCACCTGCCAGCTGGGTAGGAGTGCTCAACAAGTCAACAATGGTGTCTGCCAGCAATTCAGTCCTGGAGACAGCTGCCCTTCTAGCCCTTACCCTGAAGCCAGACAATTCAGTTCTTCTCCATGTGTCTCTTGCTCTTTTGAACTGCTGTCCCTTCACTGGAACTTAGAGCTTGTCTTTGTGTGTGAGTAAGTGTGTGCTTGGGCTATTTGAGAGGATCTTTGGGTCTACAGCAGCCCCTGTCTCATCCAAATGGAATCCCTGCTGATTTCCAGAGCCAGGTATTGTGGGGGCTCCTCTTCTCAGCACTGGAGCTCCTGTCTGGGTAGCTCATTGTGGGGCTGGGACCCCTTGCTCCTCAGAGGGACCTCTTCAGAACTGAGGTATCCATCCTGATTCTTATTTGCCATACCACTGATGTGGGACCTTTCTATTATGCGTCTCTTCCCCTCCTACCAGTCTCCATGCCACTTCCTTTTTATAAGACTTCTGCTTAACTAGTCTTCAGGTGATTCTTAAAGTTGGTTCTGTAATTTAGTTGTAATTTTGATGTGGTTATGAGAGGAGGTGAGCACAGTATTTACCTTCTCCACTATCTTCACCAGAAGTCACATGAATGCTATTTTTGAGATAGTAGTCATACTTAGACTTGCAACAAAAATGTTTTATATGCAGTTCCAGTTTTTTCAGAGTGATTAAAGAGTTGATACTCAAAGGTTAAGATTTAATAAAATCTAACTTTAATAAATAAAATGTATTACTTCATTAGTGACATTCTTAAGTGAAGTTGAATTTTTCTTATTTTATTTCAAGTGTGTGGCATTGAAACATATGACTATTATTATTGTTTTGTGTCACTGCCTTAATTGGTGGTAAAACTACTGAAGTTTTTGTACAATTAGAGTAGATATCAACATAGTGAAAGTCAGTTAACATATTTATTATGACAGTGGTTTCAACTTCGGGACACTATGTTGGGATCATAAAGACCCTATAAACTACATTTTGAGAACCACTGTGCTGTAGATAAGAATAGCTCTTTGTATTCATAAATACCTCATCCTCACTGTGGATTGGGCCCTTTGCACAGTTTTTGGAACAAACCCATATGTTTACATGGTTATATAGATTAAATGTGTGTCTGCTATCAGATACCAGGAAGGTTTAGGACTGCAGCAAAATAAGAGCATATGCTCCACCTGGAGGGAAAGCATCCTCCTCTCCATTTCAGCTGATGTTGCCATCCAGAAATAGTCCCAATGTGGTTACATCTGTTTTTCAAAAGACACCAGAATTTTTTTTTATATAAAACTTTTTTTTTTAAATTTGCCAGCTGGTTAAGTATTTGAAATTAAAACACTAGCCAAGTACAAACTAAACCTCTTTTCACTCTGGATTTGCCTTGCAGCCAACCTCTATAGTAAAGACACAATGACTTATTGAAGAAATGAACCAAATTAAGATTGACCAAATTCAAGTTTGGAGCACCCTATGTAGGTTTTGATGATATTTGATGAATTAGGAGCTGCGGATCTTAGCTGTCACAGATAGAGGACAAAGGTATGCACAGACACCAGAGCTGGGAAAATCTGTGTTCTTTGTCATCAGCTCAGGTTGCAGCTGTTTCAGGTTTAGTATCTAACCATGCCAGAGCGACATTACATAACATTTCCTTGTAAATCAGGACAGAAAAATCCAACTTCAAATGTGAGAGATACTGAAGAGCAGCCAGGGTAATATTGTGATAATTATAGATGTAGCCAGACATCTAGAATTTAAAGAATACTGGAGATAACCATTTAACAAAGGTAGAATGACTCATTTCTTGGATTCACTAGATATTTCTCTCTAAAATGACTATCTCACAAATGATCTATGATCTTTTAATGTTGCTCTAATACATATTATAGGCCAGTTGGGGGTCAGGCAATTGAAGTGGAAGGATAATCATGAAAACTAGCCATTAAAAAAGTATTTGACACAAATAGACTGATCATTTTACAGACTTTTTGTTACCTTTACATTTAGTAGTAACCATTTTTTATGTTCAAGTAACCATGTAAGGTGCTGTGCTTATAAAAAGTTGACCAAGATACAAACTTTTCCTGCTCAGTATTTACCCTGTAGTGAGTGAAAGTAAGAATGCAGAGCAGTTCGTGCAAAGTTCTAGACCTCGTTCATCCACAGCATGTACTGAGCACCTGCTCTTGGCTATGTGGTGTTCTGGGCATTAGTGAAAAAAGAATGAACAAAACAGCATATGTCCCTGACTTCAAGTATCTTACATTCTAGTGTGCTTCAAAGTAAAAAGATAAGTAGCATGAAAGCAGAGTTGATGGTGAAATTGACTCCACTGGAAGGATCAGAGATTTTAAGTGGAATGTGCATTAGAGCCAAACCTATTAAACGTGGAAGTGGGGAGTTGTGTGAGAGATGGGGGCCTTCTGAGTGTCAGAACAGTACTCACAAAGTGTAAAACCCTAGGAAGCCTTCAAGGAATCACAAGGGGGACATAGTGGCTGAAGAATTAACCACATCAGTTTCCCAAACTACATCACAATTTTTTTTTTAATGTAAAAAGCTAGGGCTACAGGTTGAAAGTTACTGAGTTTGCAATCTCAGAATTTTGAATTCTAAATTATACAAACTATGACAATAAAATTTCATTTGTGAATACATTTGGCACAATGTGGGAATATACTAACAACTCAATAACTATCAATTGATAATGAAATTAAAAAAAAAGTATTATATATGTTTTGCCAAGGTTTTAGTTTTATAATAAATGAAATATTAGTAATTTAGAACAACAAAGATTTATATTTCTTGTTTATATTGCATTTTAAAATGCTGCAGTGTCTGCAGCTTACCTGTGCCTTTGCTTCGTATGTCTTTATTCAGCCATGATCAAGGCTAAAGGAGCTGCCACTATTTGGAGCATATACTGACATCACAGAGAAAAAGTATCAGTGGACAAAGGAGCAGTGATGCTTAGGCCTTCTAATTGGATGTGGTGTGCACTATTTTCATTATATTCATTTGGCTAATACAGGTCTCATGATCAAGTTTGTCATTTACAGGGTTAAAGAATCTGTTCTCCTCTCTAAGAGGCATTGTAGGTCACACGGAAGTGGTCAGGGATGCAAGCTAGTAACTAATTGGGAATAGTATACTATCTATTGCAAAATTATTCTCATATTTTGCCTTACTGTAGCTTGAGTTCTAGGATATATATAATATAAGGTAAACAGAATTGCTTTATTGAAGCATATTTTAGTAGCAAAATCCAAAAATTTTGCACGGTTCGGTGATAAAACCTAAAGAAATTTGTTGTCATAGCACTGGGCCCAATTCCAGAGGTAGTTGTCTAGAAGATTTATACAGTCGGCTGGTTATACAGGCTGTAATTCATTCATGAATTCAGACAAGAACAAAGCCCATGAATACTCCAGTTTGGGGATGTTTCTGTCACTTGGTAAAATTCTTCTACTAGAGATGTGTGTCTTTAATACATTTTTATAGACTCAAATGAGAGAATTTCTTGTACTTGTCTGAGAGCTCAAAATATGCACCTTTTCTGAGCAAGAAACTCGTGAGGCCATTCTGTATTTCAAACCTGAATAAAAATTGCTTTGAAGCATTTAAATATCCAATATTGAAATTTATCTAACAGTGCTAAGCACCATATTCAATTTTCAGGAGGTCTGAGGTTTCTGTAGTCCAGGCACGGAGGATGAATTCTTGGTCTCATTTTCTTTTTCATGGATGTAAGAGGACTGGATAGAGGTCTTGTTTTATCTATGACTGTTCTCCTTGATCAGATGAAGCATTTAATGATATATGAGCAGCATTTCAGAGGCTTGTGATTAACTGCTCACACTACCCATCCCTTTTTTGACATTGAATTTTGAAATTCAGTCATCACTTTAAAGTGATGAGCATCCATCTGGTCTTAAATTAGGTGTTTCTTTTCCTGAGTTGCTATTCCTATAAATACCATTTGCAGTATTTGACTTGAAGAAAGTTTGGGGGATACCTAGGTACTCAAGAAGCAGATCTCTGTATTTAATTTTAAAGCTTTTCTACAGAAATTGAGACTGCTCACATCTGCTTTGTAGCAATATAGCATCCTTTTGGAATGCTTAGCTTCCATAAACTCTGTAAGAAACTGTTATGGTCTCTCTGGTAATATCTGATTCTTTTGATGAAGTATAATACAAATAATTACACATTAGTGTTTGATGTCCCCTACCCAACTTCCATCAAATAAGGATTTGCAAGTCGATGTAATATTTCTATATTGTATGGTATATTTTAATTAAAATCGGAGTGCTGTGTAAGATTGAGCAAGTTGTGTTCCATTTGAAGAATTAAAGAATTACTCAGGCTTGCCGGCATGATCTGAAATTCTAATTCTAAACTCTGCTATGAATGCCAGATGCACAGGATTCTTATTGTCCATCAAATGCCACCTGGAAGTATTTATCACAGCAGAAAGAGGAATCTTCTAATATCTTTTCAGAGGGAAACTTTTATTAAAATTGGCTTCTTTTGATGTTGTCCACATTTACAGTAAATGGAATCCATGAAAGGTCTTTAACTCTGATCAGAAATGCAAAACTGATTATAGTGTTTTCATGATCACATAAAAGATAAAACCCTCAAAAGAGTTTGCCTGAGTGATCTATCAACATTTTGCACACCAAAGAAGAACACAGAAGCAAGTAGAAATTTGGCAAAAACGGTCTTATTTGTAACCAACCAACTCAAAATAAAATAGTTCAAAAATTTTTTCTCCTTCTGGAAGAATACCAGCTGATTGGGGTCCTGAAGTCCTTTACAAGATTAGGAAGAGACGAGTGCATTAGAGTTTTTCAGCTGAAACTTCTGCTTTGCATGGTGTTATCTTCTGTTTCAATAGCAATTAGAAAATGGTATCAATGTTTCTATGGATTAAAAAAAAAGATGATGAACAAACTGATGGCTTTATTTATGAAAAAAGTTTAATAATTTGTATCTTATCCTGAGAGTAGAGCTCACCTACTTCACACTCTTAAATTGGTAATCCACCCCATAGAAAGGGCATATTTTCCAGCTTTCGTTAAAATCTGTTCCTTAACATAGACTTGAAGTTAGGGAGGTCAGGGAAATGGTGGAGACGTCATCACAACTTATTTTTCTCTGTGGTGACATCAAAATGGCCAAAGTCAAAACTGTTTCTGCTTCCTGACATAGTCTCCTTCTCCTCCCTCCCTTCCTTTCTTTCTTCTTTTCTTCCTTCCACCTTTCTATGAATATTTTTTTCATATCTACTAAGTAGTATGGACTCTCCTAGGAAAAATAATTACCTCCCATTACATTCTCGTGGATGGAGACAAAGATCAAGCATGACAATTTCATTGTAAAGATATTTAAACTCATCAGTTTGTTGTTAGATCATAAGAAAGTAGGCAAATGATTATTTAAAAGTGAATTTAACTTTTAACTTCTATGTACTCTTATTTATTCTTGTCTCATAGAAACAGAGAACAATCTTCATTATGCCTTTTTATGAAGTTGTTCAGCAAAGAACATGTGTAGAATGGTACAGTTGAGTCCTTGCTCAATTCACTGAAATGTACTTTTGTGTAAAATGACAGAAAACAATGGAAGAGGTCATGGAATGTTCAAATTTAGTGCCTAAGAGGCTGAGTTTTATGGATAGACCTCCTGGATTTGAATTTCAGTGGATGTTTATTTTTAAGACACTTTTATGTGATACAATTCTTACAAGTTATACACTTTACAAATGTCTTCTCAAGATCTGCTATTTTAATTTGATTGTGTCTGTGGCATTATTTATTGTAAAATGTTAATTTTACAATAAAGCCAAATCTGTGAGTATTTCCTTTTATGCTTTATGGTTCTCTTTCTTTAGACTTATTTAAGAAATCTGTTCTGACCTAACATCATGAATTTTTTAATCCTGTTTTTTTCTAATCTTTTAGTTTTTACCTTTCACATTAATAGGTTTAATCTACCTGTGAAGAGGAATTTAATTTTTCCCAAAATGATGAACTCATTTCTCTGCATTATTTGTCATATAGCAACTAGTCATAAACTAAGCCCTCTATTCAGTCCCATTGATCTGTTGTTGTTTTTTATTCTGGTGCCAAATAGACACCATTTTAATTACTATGATATTATGAATTCCCTTTTTTGTTTGATTTTGGTATTTTTAATCTATTTCACACCCTTACTAGTACAATCATTCTTCAGTGTAAAGTATACTAATGGTGTGTCAAGTTCCCAAAAGATGTGATGGGATCTTATCTGGAATCGCATTCAATTTTAGATGAACTGAATTTGCTAAATTAGCCCACATATTATTTTTATAGTGTAGAGTCTTACCTTCATAAACATGGAATATCTTTGCATTTATTAAGGTATCTTTTATATGCTTAAATAAAACTTCAGAATGCACTTCATATATATGTTACACAATGCATTTGTTTTTTGTTTTCTCAATATTTAAAATTAATTTTGCCTCTGTGATTTTTTGAAAAAATTCATTTTCTCATTTATTTTTGTTAGTAGTGTTCAGTATGAATTCTTCTATTAGTTAAAATGTCTTGGCTCTATAATAGAAAAGACAGACAAATTTCAAAGGTAAGATATCATCTCCAGTGAAATAAAATTGTTACTTTTGAGAAGTCTTGCATGTTAATTGATCACCTTGGATGACTGTATTGAAATTGATGTGTATCACTCCTAAAAGTAGATAAAGTGGCTGTTTTTTGTTGTTGTTTAAGGAAGTAGAATATCAAAATATATCTTCATCTCTTCTAACTCTAGGCCCAAATGTAAATTGGTAACTTGCTTACTCTAGAGGAGTCTTTACCATTAAAAAATGATCAGAAGAAATTTTATATATCATTATGTGGATTTTGAAAGTTTGTTAAAAGTCATCTGTAAGACTACTTTAGTGAGGTGACTTTGAGAAAGTACATTTATCACTGTTTTGATTTTTTATGATCTAGTCAAGTTTTCTACTTCTCAGGTCAATTTTGAATGTTTATTTTTTAAATTAAGGATATTAGCCATTTTATCTAAAATTTTAAATTTATTGATAAATGAAAAAAATATTCTTTTATTTACCAGAACACATGGGATTTTAAAGCTATGTTTTATCATTGATTTCAAATTTTACTGCAGTATGATTTGATAAATATAGTCTTTATAATGTCAGTTCTTAAAAATTTTAAAATTCTTTTGTGGCCTCTATATGGTCATTTAAAAGAAATGCATTTTCTGTTACTGAGATGTGAAATTCAAGTTTTAATCATGATATCCAAATGTTATGTTATTTATTTTTTGTCTGCATATTTTAAAAGTTTCTTAATGTACTCACAAAATTATGGGTTTATTTCTTCCTGTATCCTTTCAATTTTTACTTTATTTATTCCAAGGATATAAAATTGCCCTGGCATACATGACATTTAAAATGAGATGTCTTGTTGCAATATGAGACATGAAAGAAACTTAATATACAGTCATAAAGAGGGTTGGGGTGGTAAGAGAAAATGACAGCGTCTCGACTTATTTATTAAATGAGTGTAGTCATGCATTTTTGAGTTTATAAAAGATGTAATAGAACTAGTCTACCTTCTGAAAAAGTTAACATTCTTAGAGGACAACATTAATACTGGAAATAGTTTAAAAAAAATAAAGTCTTATAACCAAAATTTATATTATGTTTTTGGAAAAAGTTAATTTTAGATATCAGAAAAGGGGAAACATGGTTACCATTTATATTTAATAGTCTAGACTTTGAGAGAATTATTGGTTATTAAATAAGATCTTGAAAAAAATAAAGATTTTGGAATCATGGAGCGAGGGGATGTGATAGTCAGAAGACAAAGAATAAAGTGAGAAACAAAGCCAGAAGGAAAAGTGAATGTGTTTTATCCGTCCCCTCATGGTTCAGTGTATAGCAGAATGCCAATCCAAGAAACATGGCCCAGGAATCAAACAGCTAATTGAAATTAATTTAACAACTTGTTTTTATATACAAGTCTTGACCATTTAAATGTCGAGTATTGTTTTAAAATATCACAGAAGAGGAGACAAGAGTCTTTTTTTTGAAGTACTTATATTTTAAATGACTATGAATGAAAATTAAGTTCCAGTAGTACAAGAACTTTCCACCTTTAGGCAATGAAGCAGCTCTTTTAAAAATCTCTTGGATAATTTATTTGCTGAAGAAAAATAGTTAAAAAGCTATTGCAATTGCAAGTTTATCACAGAAGTGATTCTGACCGATAAAATTAACATATGCGGTAGATAAGCTCCACTAATGCTGATCATTTTTCTTGTTTGACTACCTAATCTTAATCTTATTAATACTTGAGCACTTTTGAGGTTATTAGTACTAGTGCAGAAAAGGGGGCAAATATTTCCAAATATTTATAGTCTAAATAAGGGAATATGTATTAGCAAAATAATTTCACAAAGAAAAATAGTCGAATAATACAGAAAAGCTGCTTCAGCTATATCAGCATGCTGAAGTCAGTTCGTTTGCTCAATCCTGGTAGAACAAGACCTTCCCCATGGAAGAAAGTGAAGGTGTATGAGCCACTGTTCGTAAAAGCCAGACGGTGTGTTCTTTTTTAAGAGGCTGGGAATAGAACCATCTTTTGAAGGATGGAAGTGTGTAAATGCCACACACATTTCTTCAAAAGCTAAATGTTCTCCCTTTTTCTGATTTGATTTTCTCAACTCAAAGGTTTCATCTTCTGCCAGGAAGCAGGAGTCTTGGAAGCATAAAAAAGCTAAGATGTAGGAAAAGTCACTGCAGTCCAGTCAGTTGGACAATGGCATCTGTGGCTGATGCGGGTTTAAATTCCTAGTGGATAAATGTGTAATTGAAATGCTCTACTATTGAGCTATTGCTTCTGAGATTGTTTACTTCATTATAATTCACTTCGGTAGGTTTTTAAATTTAGATTTTCCTTATAGAAATCTCTTATGTTTTACTGCTTCAGTGATGAGTGGAGATTAGCTTTGCATTTGCAAAATTAAATTACTTTCCCAAAGTATTTCTTAATTTTCATGCAGATGCCACTGAAAATTTCAAGAGAGTGAAAAGTTGTTAGCTGCACTTTAAATACCAGGAAATCTCTGTGTGGGAAGAAGGGAAGAGGGTAAAATTACTTTTATTTTAAAATTGCACATAGGGGTATTCATTCTGCAGAATACACATCTGGAGAATAAGTACCTAAGGGGAAAACACTTTCATAGTTCAAATTTTGGACATTTTTAGTGTCACACTTTGGATCAATATCATCTACCAAGGAAAAACAAAAAGAATTAAAAATGAAGTGTGAACAGCCACCCTACCATGAGAACAGAATCTTGGGCCCATCTCGAGTTAGTTTCTGAGAACGGGACTTTCCAACAATGTTATAGATGTATTGAGATCTATCATGATTGTAGTTCTCTGATGTCCTTCCAATTTCATACCCACCTCCCATCTCTAAAACAGCACATTCCAGGAATTCCATAGTGTTTTACTTTAATAGGGTAGTTTTGTTGAGGAGGAAAATTATTTTCCTCCTTCCCCTTAGTTTCAGTGACTGGGGTATGCAAATTAAATAAAAAAAAAGATGACAGATAAAAGGTTTATTTGTGTGCATATGAGAGACAAAAAAAGAAATGGCTGGTTGGTTAAAAAGTTAAAGTTAAAGGCTTAGCAAGGGAAAGGAATGATGGAAAGAAATGGCTTCTATCAGAAGAAGAAGAAATAGGTTTCTTTAGGAATGACAAAGGGATTTTTAGGAGAACAAAGAGGAAGTATAGTAGTCTCCCCTTACTCACATTTTCACTTTCCATGGTTTGTTACCTTCAGTCAACCATGGTTCAGAAATACTAAATGGAAAATTCCAGCAATAAGCAATTCATGTTTTAAATGGTGCATTGCTCTCAGTACCATGATGGTAATATCATAGCTCTCATGCTGTTCTGCTCCATCCAGCCTGGGCCGTGACTCATCACTTTGTCCAGCATCTCCATGTTGTATCACCCATAGTCACCTAGTAGTCACCTTGGTTATTAGATTAACTGTCATGAAATCGCAGTGCTTGTATTCAAGTCATTCTTATTGTACTTAATAACGACCCCAATACATAAGAGAAGGGATGCTGGCAATTCAGATATGCCAAAGAAAAACCATAAATTGCTTCTTTTAAGTTAAAAGTTATGTATGTATAGAAAAAAAAAACATATAGGGTTCAGTACTGTTCGTGGTTTCAGGCATCCACTGGGGGTCCTGAATGTATACACTGTGAAGAAGAGGGAGGTGGATTCTCTAAGGAAGTTTGTGATAATGTTTCTCTATACAGGGTTGAGTGGTCTTTCATTTTCTTCAAGGTCCAGAGAAGGCATTTATGGTAGATTTACTCCTGGTTTCTCTCCCTGAAGTAGAATCTGCCCCAAAGAAGGAATGTAAGGCGGTCCTCATTTCTCAAAATTTTCTATTTTTAATCAGATAAAGAAGCTTCGAAAAGGCTTCTTTCTCCATATGTTGAATTTCAAATGTCTTCAGCTTAAAATAATCTTTATACCAACTCTGGGGTTCCAAGTGAGTCCCCACACTTTGAGTTATTCAGGTTTCCAAAGCTGACACTTCAAATGTGCTAAAGTTATTCTAGGATCAGTTAGACCATAGAATATAAAGAGTAGGAAAAATGGAGAAGTTATTCTTAGTCACCATAAGCCTATCGTATCTCTCTAAATGAAGTGGCAACCTTAAATGAAAAAAAGAAACTTTACATTTATCTCAATAGTTTAGTCACATAAATTATTAGTCCTGCATGATCCAAGTGTTATGAAATATTGGTCAGTCAGCTAATACCAAAGATAGATGATTGACTTATTGTAACTTCCGAGTTTGATTGAATTGCTTGTTATTTGACATTTTCTGGAAAACAGCTAGATCAATAACAAAATGGACAACATAAAGCCTTAATTTCATAGTGAATATATAATTATTGGGTGCATTTAGATTTTTAGCCACATTTTTGCTTTTTTATAGGAAATGAATAGATTCACTTCATGCTGTAACAAACGAATGTCAGAGTTTTGAAGGTTGAATTTCGTTTATTATTCAGATTGGATTTATTTATTAGAGCCCATATTTCTAAATCATAATGAAAATCACCAGCAGAATGAATTAATATATAAAATTATCATTACATATATTGGAGAAACAAATCTAATAGATAAAGTAAAATCAAATTCTGCTGTCGTCTTGTACATTCATAGAGAAAAATTAATACCTTTATGTTTTGTGGGGGTTTTTAATACTTATTTATCAAAGAAAAGCTGGCAATAATGTCAAAATAAGTCAGCCTTGTTTTATTTTTCTTCATCATTAAAGGTTCATTTTATTTTACACTGAAATAATGAGGATCTTCTAATAAGTTATCAATGCCTTGCAGTACTGCAGCTTTTATGTTTTCAAGTGCTTTTCTGCATAGAATACTAAAGACCCTCTTATCCACTGTGATATTTAGTTAATAGAGAGCAGTACATATAACTGTACCGAACTTTTTACCAAAGAATGTCATGTTTCAAGTACCCAGTGTTCTAGAGTCAAATGGACAAAATATCCAATCAATGATTAAGCTTTTTAAGTTTTATCCAGACACCCCAAGGTGTATGTGTCTTCTGTCTAATGTGTTTGCTGGTCTGTAGCCAAAGAAACCAAACTACTTGCTTTGTACTTTAGACTGTAAATTCCATGGAGGTGTGGAGTCTTCCCGGAACTATATTGTTAATTCTCATCATATGATACTGCCTGAACACATTTATCCTGTCTCTCACTTGAAGTTAATTATGAGAATTGTTAGGCCAAACAAAACCCAAATACATGACCCTGATAGGTAATGGATAAGAGAAAGTCATGGTGTTGATAGTGTGAACTTAGCACATTCTCTTCTAGGAAAAGAAAATATAGAAAGAGCATAAGAAGAAGCAGCCAATATTTATAAAGATGATATTTGTAAATTTTAAACAATACTATGATTTGTTTTCCATTGAGGTTTTTAAATTATTATTTACCATTTCTACGTATTTTTCTCCCTTCAGTAGGACATACTTTTACTTGAAATGGATAAGGCAATAATACTTGAAGAATGGAGCGTATTAACCATATGTTTGTGATGTTTTGACCTTTGGAGTCTTGCTGATCCTGAAGAGACTGCCCCTCACAAGATCAGCCAATTCCTAGAGATAGTAAAAGACCTCCCCGGGAGGGTGCCTTTGTGTGTAATAACCGACCCAGAGCCCACGTCCCAATGGCCTGCCCTGATCTCCCCAGGCCTAGGTACTGGCCACCCAGGGGCAGGCCCTGTGCTTCAGACCCCACTGAAATTATTCCCATTAGCCAACCCAGTCTTGCCGGTTCCTTCCTGCAGAAACAACAGTGAAGTCTCTTGTGCCCATTTCCCGTGGTGCTCTCTGCCTCCTGGCTGACCCAGGTGCTTCCCCGTGTGGCCCCTCGTGGCGTGGTGTGCCTCTCCTCTGGGGAACTGTGAATAACAAACTGTCTTTTCTGTGGCCAGAATCTCCTGACCTGTTGGCTTCACCATATATAAATCATAACATTTTCAAAAAATAATGTTCAGAACAATTTTAAGAGATAGATGGTGTTGTCATTGGTTTTGAGGAGAAGAAACCAAGACTTTCAGTTGCCAGTGTCTCTCAGCAAATAAGTAGCCAGGCTGGGACTGATATCACAGCTGCTCATTTTAAAACAGGCACTGGGAGCACCTTCCATTATCAACCTTTTCTCATCTTTGAGCTTTTTTTCTTCCTATCCTGGAAGTTTGTCCCATGCTCTTGTTGGCTAGTGCATTCTAGATCTCCCAGATTTATACAGCCTATAATATTGTTTTATTGATTTATAATCCTTGTGAGATGGATGGATAGTATATGAGGGCTCTGAATTTCTGAAGGCAGAGGTCTTTCACTTTGTAGAGGACTGACAGACATTACAGAATTTCATTTGAACCAAGGAACCTCTCATCTGACTATCTTCTGAAATGTGTTCATGTTGGGGTTCTGAAGTGCTAAATTGCACCTCTTTCTTCCCATCTGAGTTTGGAAACAGTTGAAAGGTAGAAGCAGGAGTCAGGCAGATGGAGACCAAAATGTGTGCTTTACTACTGATAAAACTTCTGAGATCAGATTGCTCCAGCTCTGACGCAAGCGGGCTTCTTTGCACTTCCCTCAGAATTTGGCAAAGTAATCCATGCTGGCAAGGACAGCCGAACAGCTTCACATCTTACGGGACCTGGCCCTGAGCAGATGAATCTGTGCTCTTGCTGCGACTGAGGAGAGTGAAGCAAGTGTGCCCAGCTTCTTCTCACCAGCTGACTGGATCTGAAGGGAGAGCATGAGGAACAAGAATAGGACTCCATCATTATAGTTCATTTGAGAAAAATTGTTTCAGACTGGCGTTGGGGAGTCAGCAGAATTCCCAACAAATAGTCACATGACTCTGGGAAACCATGTAGCACATCTAATTTTCAGGTTCCCCTTCTGTAAAGAGCTCATTTGAATGGGCACTCATAGGACTTTGGAGTATGAAATGATAGAATGTTTGCTCAATAAACAATAAATGTTAGCTATCTTCATAATTGTTTTTAGGCTCTTTTTAGAATTAAATTTCATTCTGTGATAACAGTAATTATAAACTAAGAAAAAGAGTGATGCTTCTCCTGTGAAATTGTTTTTTCAATATTTGTTGATGTTCATAGAAAAAGAGCATAAGCTTAACTAAAACTGTTAATGGTGGACAACAATAAAGGCCAGTCCACTTTCTGTCATGCGATACACTCTCAAGAAGGAAACCAATCCATGTATAAAAATAGACTTAATTATATTTATATAGATAGCCTGGGCAGTCTTTACTAAGAATTACAGTTTATTTTTTGCCTCATATATTTTGTCAATCTACATTTACTGACGGGTTTGTATGAATAAATTAGTAATTTTTAAAATTGCATTTAATTGTATCCATACTAGGCTTTTATTTAATTGTCTTCATACTAGAGTTACCATTTTTGAGCCAGGCAATGGGCCAGGCCCTGTGCTGGGGGATCTCTATTTAACTTGCTGGAAGCTAAGGGACTTGCTCAAGGTCACATAGCTTCTGTGGCAGTTAGAACATAAACCCAGGCGTGCCATTGCTCCAAAGCTAAGAACCAGCCCTCCATAGATTCACAGTCAGGTGCCACTCTTTTCCTTTTAACTGTTCTTACAAACTTCTGTCTTGCAACCTTTATTCTTCATATCACTTAGGTTTATTTCATGACTTGTATTTAAATTTTCATTCCAATTCTTTTTAACAGATATAAAACTAAGTTAAGTCTTCTATCTAGGGACTAGACTTTAGAGATCTTTTAAAAATCAGTTTCTCAAAAGTACTGTCATCAATTCTGCCTTTAGGAAGTTTGCCTTTCACATTGAAAATATTTCTTAAATCAGAAGAGAAGAAACTTGTGGTTTCTTTTTGGTGTTAAGCTCCCATGATGGCATAAATCAACTGTAAGGTGACTTCTTTTGGGGAATTCTCTAAAGGAGCTAAACAGATGGCACTTTAATTGGTCAGAGAAAGCATCACGATTTATTGATATAATTTAATTTATTCCTCTATGAATCATCTTTTTAGAAATCTAAGGGGAAAGAGGTGCCCAAATGTTCTAATAATTCCAAGAGCTCCAGAATATTCTGCCCTAGAAGCTGTGCGTCTTCTCAGGCTCCACTTGATTTAACAAGCTCTGCACAGGAAGCTTTCTCACTAAAAACGCTTGTTAGCGTATGTTGGCTGTGGTATTACTGACAGGATTTCTAATGTTATTTGAAATTCTAGTTAATTATAGTTTGGTTGTTATTTTCATGCTGAGCGAAATGAAGTATTGTAATGTATGCTCCTCAGTGGTTTAATAGCAAACTTGTAGGCAGTTTCATTTGTCTCACATACACCCTTTTAAACAAGAAAAGTAAGATGTGCCATCACCATCATTCTGTCTACTGCCTGACTCCATTGTAGACTCAAGTACCAGATTAATCATATTCTCATCGAACACAGTGTATTCATCACATGAACATCTATAGCAATTATCACCATCTACACAGCAGTCGGCCTGGGTTGTGGTGCATGTTCATGCATATGTCTACATGTACATGCGTATGTGTGCGCTGTTAACTCATTTAGCCATACAAAGCGTAATTATTAGTGTGTTTAAGGCTTGCTGTGATATTTTTAAAAAGACAAAGAAATCAGAACCCACCAAAAGGTACACATACTTATATATTTAAGGTGTCATGCTACTACTTTCTGATCTCACAAAACTAATTGTTATGGAAATATAAAATGTCACAGTAGTGTGTAAATTGGGTCCCTATGACTTCTTAGAGAAATAATAGCTATCTAAATATTTGTAATCTAGTAGAGAAGAAAGAGGACAAGTATAGGAATGAAAGAAAATTGGGCTTGAATCTGTATCGTTGATTATTTATTGATAGATTGTTGTCATTTTCTGATTAGTAACTCTCCATCACTTCTTATCCCTGTGGTATGTGGTAGTAATGGAATATATAAAATAATAATAGCAAAAATAATGACAATAGATATTTCTTCATCACTTTCTATGTGTCGGGTCCTTCTTTAGCACTGTACATGCATTATCTCACTTAACCTCAAAACTGTCTTTTAAATTGGAAATTTCTTTATTCTTGCTTTCCAGATTAGGAAGTTAAAGTTTACAGAGGCAGAGTACCTAATATTACTTAAATTTGAACTGGCAAGGTACAGAGATGGAGCCTAGATGTATTGGATATCCAAGTCCATACTCTTCACACCCTATTACTGTGTTCCTGTCTCAATGTACCCAACAACAAAAAATTGGAGTTGTGATGTGTTACTATAAGGATTAAGTTAAAAAAAAACTAAAAAAATTAAACTGCTGAGGACAGTGTTTGGGACATAAGATACCTTATGTACTAATAGGTTGCATTTAATTCAAAAATAAATTATTTTTAAAGAAATTTAAGGTGTAATTTACATACATCAAATTTAACTTTTTAGTGCATAGTTCTATGGGGATTTTTTCCAAGTTTTATTGAAAAATAGTTGACATAAACCACTGTGTAGGATGTACACTGTATATATGTAGGAGGTACAGCGTTCTGGTTTGATTTATACTTATCATGGAATGATTACCACAGTAGTTTCAGCTAACAACCATCTTATCATATAGATACAAAAAATAAAAGAAAAATAAAGAAAAAAAAGGAGAAAAGAAAAAGGAGAAAAATTTTTCCTCGTGCTGAAAACTCTTAGGATTTACTTTCCTAACAACTTTCCTATAGATCATACAGCAGTGTTAGCTGCAGTCATATGTCAGACATTCCACCCCTGGTGCTCACTTATTTTCTAATGAAGGTGTATCTTTAGACTTCCCTTCTCCATTTCCCCCTCCTCAGACCTTCCTCTGGTAAACATGAGTCTGATCTCTTTTTCTATGAGTTTGGGTTTTTGTTGTTGTTGGTTTGTTTTTTAAAGATTCCACATGTAAGTAAGATCATGCAGTAT
Source organism: Macroglossus sobrinus (assembly GCA_004027375.1). Classification (NCBI taxonomy): domain Eukaryota; kingdom Metazoa; phylum Chordata; class Mammalia; order Chiroptera; family Pteropodidae; genus Macroglossus; species Macroglossus sobrinus. The sequence goes on along the minus strand of PVKZ01000259.1, from coordinate 676,400 downwards.
TTGTAGTTCTCTGACTTATTTCATTTAGTATAGTGTCTGCAAGGACCATCCATGTTGTTGCAAATGGTAGGATTTGATATACATGTCCATACTTTTATTCTGTTGTACCACAGCTTTAATGGCTAATATTACACTGTGTAGAATACTGCAACTTCTTTATCTACTTGTTGTCGATGGACACTCAAGTTGTTTCTATGTCTTGGCTACTGTAAATAATGCAACTATGAATGTGAGAATGCAGGTATCTTTTTGAGTTAGTGTTTTCATTTCCTTTGGATATATTCCCAGAAGTGCAGTTGCTGGATCATATGGCACTTCTCATTTTAATTTTAGGATTCTCCTTACTATTTTCCATGTTGGCTGCACCAATTTACAATCTCACCACATCTAAACAGCATTGGTTATCTCCTGTCTTTTTGATGATGGCTATAGAAATGTACATTGCTTTAAGAGACAGAAAAACAATATGATCGATAAAACAAATAGAGGTTTAATTTTCTCATCTAACACAAATTCCAGAGTTAAGCAGCCACTGGAGTTGGCTCAACAGTTAAATCATGTAAAAGCTGACGTTTGTATGGTTTATTTGGCGTTGTCTTATGTTTGCAAAGTAGATGCTGCCACGGCAGATATTATATCTGCTGTTAGAAATGAAAGAATAGGGCAAAGGGACACCAGCTTCATCTCTCTCTCTTATCAGTAAGATGAGTCATTAGTCTTTATCCTGTGGGAAAGAACTAGGTTCATGTTCACTTCTCCCTGCAAAGGCAGCCGAGAAAATCGTTTTGATATTTTATATTTCTCCAGTCTCTATTGGTAGGGAAGGAAGTTGGTGATACCTTTTTTCCCCCCAGTGAAACATCAATTTCTTCCACAGTTTTGTCTTTTCTGCTTTTCAAATTCCTTCCAGCACTAGGTTATTTTCAGCTGGATAAATATGCTGAACTGCATGCATTGGTAGGACAAGATCCAGATGGAAAGCATAGCTCCTCCTTTAGCCAAACTGATGCTTGGCATGAAAGTGAGACAAACCAGCAGCGAAACCTTGCTGTTCAACTTCCATATTTCAAACTGTGAACTTGATAAACCATGAGCTGGTAAAGAGCAAGGTAATAATTTATAGAATATCTGTTAAATATGTAGAACCTGAGAATATGATCAACAAGGGACATAGAGGGAGGTTATCACATCCCTTTTAACTTTATTAAAATATGGTTTAGGTGATTTTAATTGTATTCTGTAGGCATTTGCTGAGCATGCATTGTGAATACCCAGAGGAGTTCTCCCAACTTAAATGGGAAGGGATAGTTGCATTTTGCAATATGGATGGCACTACCTGGAGTCCAGTTCTGTGAGTGGTTCTGCTTTGAAGTTGCATCAGAGAATTACCAGTACTATACACTTAGCTTTATACTTAGAATACAAATTAATAAAAATTTCTTCCTAGAAAATGCTTATAAAGGTGGGAGGATAATTTTGCTGAATACAAGACAGAAGATAAATATGATAAAGGTGTATAATAATGGCTCAAAAGTGCTATTCAGTCCCTAGTGTAATTAATTCTAAGACTGTACAGGGGAAACATTATTTTTAACTGGAGAATATTAGCATATTTGGCAAGTAGAGAATAATGAGGGAAGATGTGGAATGGGGAGGATACAGGATATCTTGAATGAACTAGAATGGTGTGACTTGATTTCAGTCTGTACTAGGCAAAAATGAGTAAAATTTAATTTGGAATCATAATTTGGGAGGTAATAAATGACTTCCTAAGTTTAACAATTAGCTTTTTAAATTCTAGCGATGGTTACCAAAGCTATTATTATTTTAGGTGAAATTGGAAATTATCACTGTGGTTTTTAGAGACATAAATTAGTCATTGTGAAGGACTCATTAGAGACCTGATTTTAGAGGAGGAATGACAAGTGGAGGTTATTAAAATAATACAGGCATGAGAAATGGAACAGACTAGAGTGTAAGGAGTATAATTGAATTTTAAGGTAGAAAATCTCTTATTTTTTAATCAGAAAGTTGGAAAAAAATTTAAAAGACTGTGTAGTATGGCCTATGTTCACTCTACAAATAGCCTCTGAATTCCTACTATGTACAAAATATAATGTTTTTAGCCATAAAAATGGAACCTATGTCCTGCAACTTCTTCATATGACAGTTGGGGCTAACAAGTACATAAATGACTTCCAGGAATGACAGAGTAGTTTGTATTAGACCAACCTTACAGCAGATAGCAAATTATAATTCTAAATCAATATAAGAAAGTAATACTTGAATGCACTGGAGAATGACCACAAGCAGTCAGAAACTGTAGGGTAAAAGATCTTTGGATGAAGAGAAATTCCCTGGATATGATTTGTTCTACCAGTTACATTTTGTAGTGGGACCAAGGCCTTAAGAAGAAAACCATAATCTTGCTGGTTTAGAGTCAAAGAAATGGAGGTTAGGGCTCCCTGTGTGACTAGAATGTGAGAAATCCCAGAAAAAATTCACAAGAAGGGGAAGCCCCCAAATCCTTGTTTAACTCTTGAACCTAGTGACAACCAGAGGAGATGTCAGAGTTGCCACTGAAAAACAAGAGCTCAAGAAAAACCTGAAAGCACTTGCAGAGATTTTAGCTATTCATCTTATGGAGACAGAATTTGAAGTTTGAGTTCGACCAAGTTAACTGTTTGCTAACATAAAAATTAACACTTCACAGAAAGTTAATGGATTCTAGAGTCTCTATAACATATCTTACACAGTATTTTGAATGTAATGAAAAATTATACATGTGAAGAATTAGGAAAATGTGACTCAAAAGCAAAAAAGTAATAAAACATACAAACTCAAGGTAACTCAGATATTATAATCAATAGACAAGAACTTTAAAGTATATGTTATAAATGTATTTTCAAGAACTTAGAGAGAATTAAGTTCATAACGAAGGATTAGAAAAATTCAACCAGAGAGTTACAAACTATAAAGTGGAATCAAATAATTCTGCAACTTTAAAGTGAATATGTAAGATGAAAAATTTGCTGGATGGACTTAACAGTGTTTCGAAGATAGCAGAAGAATGGGTCAGTGAATTTATACATCTAACAAAGAAATCATCTATGCTGAAGAACATAAATAAGTAAGATTAAAGAAATGAACAGAACCTCAATGACTCATGGGACATGCCAAGAGTTATTACTTATGTGTAAATTGAGCCGCAGAGAAGGAGGAAAGAATGGGACAAAAAGTTATTGAGGAAATAATGAGTCAATTTTCAAAATTTGGTGAAAAACACAAACATATAGACCCATATGTCCAGGAAACACCAAATAGGATGAAATAAAGAAAAGCTCAACAAATCACATCAGAGTCAAACTTCTAAAAACCAAAAATGCAGAGGAAATGTGAAAAGCAGCAAAAAAAAAAAAAAAGACACAATACATGAGGGAAAGAAAAATACAAATGATCGATTTCTCATGAAAAGAAGCCAGAGGGCAAAGTGACATTTTTTTAAGTACTTAAAGAAAATAACAGTAAATCTAAATTTTACGTATATCAGCATGAGAGAATTAAAAGATACAGAAAATGAATGTAGGGACTATTTTCTCAATTTCCTCAAAGGTGGTCATAGTCACTGTCATTCTAGTGCTAGACAAGTTAATTCATCACATTCAATGCATATTTTTGGCCTTAATTTTCTTATGGAAACTCATTTGAGAAAGGTTGTTCATAGAAAAATATAAACTATCAATGCAAAGGATAAAAGAAGAGATATTACTGTAAATTCTACAGATATTGAAAAGATAAAAAGTGAATATTATGTTTTTATGTCAATAAATCTGAAAACCTAGTTTAAATAGACACATTGATAAAAGCCAGAACTTGTCCAACTGACAAAATGAAATAGAAAATCTGCATGCTTGCACGCACACACACACAAAATAAATTGAATTTGTTCCCCCCCAAAATCTTTAAGTACATACATGTACTTGAATATACATGCATATTTATATGCATGCATACACATGCATATTTCAGAGATAGTTTTACTGGTTAAATTCTGTGAAATACCAAAACAAGAAATATCATCAATTGTGCCCATTCTCCTTCAGAAATTAGAGGAGGGAATACTTCCCAACTTTATTCATGAGATCACCAATGCTCTGATATCAAAGACAAAAATATACAAGAAAAGAAAATTAAAGATACTATCTCATAAATATAACTGCAAACATCCTTGATGAAATATTAGCAATTGGAATCTAGGGATATATCAAAAGGGTAATGCATGATGAAAAGTAAGGTTTACTTCTGGAATGCAAGGCTGATTTAATATTTAAGCGGTCAACTTTAAGAGAGGAAAGGAGAGTTTTTCTTCAAATTACCATACCTATCCTGGGAGAGAGGAGGGGCCTTTCAAGGTGGGAATCTTGCTGTGAAAATGGCTGGATCTAGTTAATATCACATTAGGTTGTAAGCAGTGCTGTCATTGTCAGTGCTAAGACCTAAACCCCAAAGCAGTGCTAGGCATAAGTTGAAGGTAACTTAAGCCATAGCTCATGAGAGAACAACGGTTTTAACCAGAAATAAAAAATAAAAACAAAACCACCACTGTGATTTTATGTTAGTTTCATCGAAAATATTCATGTATTGTTTCATATTATTGGGAGTTATGGGGGATCTAAGAGAACTCTCTCATAGGTTCTGTTGACCATTTCATAAATTGTTTCAGAAGACATTAATCTTTTCCACTTATTAGAACACCAACTCACAGAGGACTCTTATTTTAATCTCTGAGTTTTCATTTGGAAGTTTGTGTGTGTGTGCATGCATGCATGTGTGTGTGTTTGTGTGAGTGTGTGTGTGTGTGTGTGTGTGTGTGTGTGTGTGTGTGTGTGTGTCTGTATCTGGAAAAGAGTTGCCTGTTAGTGAAAGAAATACTTAGAAGTCTGAAGCCATAAAAATATGGTTTAATTTGCTAATTATTCTATGCTCACAGAAGCTCTCTTTGCTTTTTAAAGTATTCTGGTGCATGTAATCTTTTTGGTTTGAGAATTTGTAAGTTCAAGGTGAGATAACCAATTGGTGGTAGGGTCTAAAGAAGTCTCACATGACCTAACTTCTAGATCATTGTTTTTTTGTCCACCATAGTTCTATTTTTCACCCACCATAGTTCTATTTTGGATTGCATTTAAGGTGAACCTAGAATAAAATGAAAGCACAATGTGCCAGAATAAATAATGTGGTGTTAAATATATTTTTAAATAGTGGCACAAGATAGACTTATTATAAATATAAATTTCTGTTAAATATTTTTATTTGGACTAGAACAGAGAAAAATTATTAAAGAAATTTCCTATTTATGAACAACATAAAAACAGCATATGAATTCAAGAGTGCAAAGATTAATTAAACAAATAATATAGCTTGAGGGGACTTGGAAAAAACTATAATAGCATCACAGGTTACAAAACCTAACGCTGTGCTTTTATTCTTTTCATTGTTTTTTCCTATAGGGATTAGAGTATCTCCTGAAGTTAAATTGTATTATAAATTTGAGTATGAAAAGAAGGTGGGTTTTTTGTTGTTGTTGTTTAAAGAAGGTGCTCTTTGAATACATCCTATCACTTTTTTTTCCTTTGAAGAAAACCCTGAAGAATTACTCGGTTTTTAAAACATAAATCTGATGCTATTTCGCATTTAAAAGGTTTTCAATATCTCTCCATCTTCTATGATATAAAATTCAAATTCCTTAGAACTCCATTGTAGGCCTGTCATGAACTGCTCCCTCTACTCCATCTGTCTGTCTGTTTTTCTCTTTCACTATTACTCAGCTGGTACCTATACTTAAATTCAATCTTGCTGAACTACCTATTGCCACTGAGGTTTTGCTTATATTGCATCTCTGTCTGGAGTATCCTCATCTTCTTGCCTAATTAATAGTATTTTACTAATTCTTATATATATTGCTTAAATGTTCCTTTTCCTGGATACCTCAGGCAGGATAAATCACATCTCCCTTTGTTATTCTGCAGTGATTTATATATCTCATTCTAAAGATGTATGTCTCATGTAATATATTTATATAATTGACTATTTATTACATTTGATCAGAGGTTGATAAAATAAATGGCCCTCAGCTTGTTTTTGTAAATAAAGTTTTATTGGCACACAGCCACATACATTAATTTACATTTTGTCTCTCATTGATTTCATGCCAGTTGGGTAGTTGTGACAGAGATTTCATGGCCCACTAAGCTTAAAATATGTATCTAAGCTGTGACAGAAAAAGTTTGCCATTCCCTATACTAGACTGTGATCTTCAGGAGAATAAAAACAGATTTACTCACATCAGCCCCTGATATTTGCTTTGTGCTACCCCAGTTCTTAATTATTTCTTGAACCAGCTATAAATAAGTATATTCCAGTGGTTAAGAGTCTAATCTCTGAGGTCCAGTCAAGTTCTAATATTTCCACATTGTAGATGAAATCTTCTGTAAAATAAGGATAATATTAATGCCTTTCTCATGTGGCTAATGTGAGGACTAAATCTTGTAATATACAGGTGGCCCTTCATCCAGTAACTGACATAGATCAAATAAGTCAATACCTACTGTTTTTATTATTATGCATAGATCATAACGTGCTGTAAGGCTTTGATAATTTATTTAAGGACTCTGGGCCTTATTTTATTCCCATAAAATGGAAGAGTTCACTTTCTACGTTTCCTTATATTCTCTAACTTTATGATTATGTGGTTCCCAGTGTAGTACTGAGCTTCGCCAGGATTCATATGGACAGCGAGGGAGGAAAATAACATCAGCTTGGGCAACATGAGCAATTGACTCAACCACAGCATCCAAATCACTCTGAGAGCCAAAAAAAGTTGCCACTTAGAAAATAGGCTTCCATTCTTCCTGAGATTAAAGACTTTATGGTCTGAGCTCAATTAAATCAGGGCAAGAGGACCATTCATGACCCTGGAAGGCATTTAACCAGGCAAAAATAAGTTACCCCCCCAAATCTCTGAGTCATTCTGATGATATTGTAGGTCTAGAGTGAACTTTGATTAATTTTGCTCTCCACGATACTTCTGTTTTTAAGATGTATTTTCCCAACCAATTTATCAGTTATATAGAGAGGCTTTTATTTAAAAACATAAGTATAAAACTTAAACATCAAGAAGTGACATCACATTTGTATTTTACTGTGTTTCTGGAGGTTTCTTTTCCAGCTTTCAGTAATCAAGGAAGATATGCAACCTCAGATCCAAGACCTTTCCAAGAATGGACAAAATATGGCAGGGGTGCAAAGAACAAAAATAACCAAGCATACTCCAAAACCTCTGAAAAATTGTGTTGTCAGTCAAACACAGCGACCTGATATTTAACTCAAACCAGTTGTAAACTCCTTTCTTTTGGTAACAAAGAGGACCTTGTCTGCTGAACATGACAAGGAGCCCTGAAGACATATTTCTAAAAGGTTATTTCACACATAAAGACAATCAATGTCTATAGTGAGGGCCAACAAGGATGATTAACTTAAATATAGACTCCCCCCTCCCCCGCATTAAATACAGGAGAAGGATTGACTAAAGAGTAATATAGGAAAATATTTTAGAGCAGTTTTATTAGTGAGATTGAGATTTCTGGGTAAAATACCTTTTGCGATCACTTGTAAGTAATGTTGATCATTTATGGCCCAATTACCACAAAATAATCTACTAGCCTTGCTATTGATTATAAGCAAATCCATGTTAATTTTAATAACACAGTAAAGTTTATTTTTTAAAATTAAATATTTTATACATAAAATATACTTGTGTTTTTTTGATGTGTTCTTTGATGTTTGTTAGTTAAATGATAAAGAAACAATGAAAGCACTACCTGTGGAGCTCTAATTTTAATTTATTTTAACTATGATATTTTTTGTGGCATTCACCAGTGCCTGGTAGAAAGAGAACATCACAGGCATTTCCAAGATTTACAAGAATTTTTTGAGTACTTTAATTGAAGAGAAATGAATGGGTTGAGAAACATGTAGAACTTTATGAATTAGAAATGGACAAACACTACTGCATCATTTTAGACTACACTGTTGGCAGATAATAATTACATGTTTTGTCTGTTCTTTTTTTAAGGGCCGTGAATTTTAAATGATAACAGTTCTTTCACCTCAATATGAGAAATTGAGTCTCTGTAATCAGCTCAAGTTATTTCTCCTTTACTTACATTCCATTATTTAAAGCATACTCTTTTCCAGTAGTTAATTATTATATATTATCTTCCCTATAATTATTTTTTCTTTTTGTGCCTCACTTATTTTTAGATGTCACAATTGCACTTAGTTGAATACTAGATAAAAATACACTTAGTCATGGCAATCTTGCCTCATTACTCTGCACTTCTGTGGCTGTGGATCATTTTTTGTGAACTTGGAACTCCTTCTAATTTGTCTCCTCCTTTGTGTTATTTCAGTGAGTTAAACTAGAAGCCAAGGCAGCCTCTGCAAATAAAAGCAAGAACAGCTCTGCCTTGCAATGGAGGGCTCATTCACAGCAGCACGGCTTGGTGGCGTGCGCTCGTTAGAAAACTCTTTCCCTACAGCTCTCTGTCTTCAAAGCCTCAGAGGCTCGATTTTTTAATTTTCTGGTCATGCCACCGTGTGTAATATGCTTTATTTTCAGTGGGCTTGACCGTAAATGTTCTAACTGGAGTTAGAAACAGAAGGTTCTATAAATTTCTGAGCTCTATCTGGTGTCCAGCACTGTTAAATGAAATGAAATGCAATTTGAATCTACAGCATAATTTCGTATGTCTTGATCAGCGTTCTGTATCCACTGTCTAAGATGGTACTGACACAGCCCTGCTTTAAATATACTCAATAATGCCAAACAGTAAAGAAGTAAATGGGGTCTTTATGTGATGTAGAGATTACCGTTATGCTAGTCAAGGTCCAGTAAGGAGACAGAAGTCACATCAGTTATTTTAATAGAGACAAAAATGATTTTAAGAATTATTACCTAGGTCTAAAAACTTGTTCACTAGGCAGTTGAAAAAGCCCGCAAGAGAAAATTGAGCTATCACAGGTACCAATTTCAGAAAGCAGCTGTCACCACTCTGATAAGAGTTTGGAATTATTAAAACCAGAAGCTTGGAGGACAGCCTTGTGGGGCTGACACTCAGGCCTCGAGGAAGGGGCATTGCCCAATTGACGCTGACATCTCTGATAGTGCAGGAGGAGCCCCAGTGGTCTAGGCATCTGGGCTTTGAGGCCAACTGTTGCTTCTTGGTGCAGGTGTCTCTGAGGGGAGAGCTCTGATGAAGCCATTGCTGTAGGCATTGGAAAAATTCCAGGCCACATTCAGTTGCTGCTGTAGGAATGAACTTCGGCTGCCAGGGTACAGAAGCCAGGCCAGGGTCATGCTGACAGGGACAGGAAGGAGACAGGTGTGTTAGAGGAAATGACAGGAAGCAGTCGGTGCCGTCCTTCCCCCTCCTCCAGCCTTGCACTCTCTCTCTAGTGCCCAAAAGAGAGAAGCAGGTGGAAGGGAACATGGTGTGTAGAGTCCCAGCCTAGCTGGTCTAAGCGTCATCGTTCTTGTTTTACAGGTACGATCCTCAGGCAGAGAGAAGTTAAATAACTTGTTCAGGTCCATAGTTTTCCAAGTTTACACAAGAATGAAGTAGGAGGATAAGAGCCCAAATTAGTACTATTTCCCAGTAAGCTATATAGCATGGTTTGGGGGTTGTGGGAGAGTATATTACAAATATTATATTTGTTATATTATAAATATCACATATGTTATAAATTCACATGTAAATTATAAGAAGGATTTTTCAGGCCTCTTTATAAAGTTCAATAGAAAATATATTTCCTCATGTGAAAAGTTTTGAAGGGTTTTATTTCATGCCCACTTTGAGCCACAGAAATAATTTTCTCAGAAGAAATAACCAATCAAAAATTCTGTTTATAAAATACTACTTTTTATTTTATCTTTTATTTTGTATTATGGTCAGATAATATGCTTTCTTATTTGGGCATATTTTTTTACTTTAGGATCACATTTTAAAACAATAATAATTAATTTGTTTAAGAAAAGTTATTAAACTCCAAAGGAGAACAGTAATTTAGTAGCATCTGCTGTCAGTGACAGTGCTATATGTCTGTCACCAGGTGCTTATAATGTTGCAAAATATCCCCTTTGTGTTAAAACATAGCATACAAGATAATTGTACAACAGCAGTTCTTTGCTACTAAATAAATTTTGTTTATATTGATTTAGCCATTTTTAGGACTCTTTAGGCTATACTGTTGACTGATATCTCTGTTGGAAACATATTTGCTGTTTTAGAAACAAGAGGGAGTTCAAAGAGTCTCATGCTCGGTGGCAGTTTGTGCAGTAACCTAAGGAGAGAGCTCTTGCGGGTCCGTGGGTAGTGGAGGCTGGGGCTTCTGTGCTTTATCATTTTAACATTAATCAGGCTGATTCCCACTAACAGTGTTTAACAACAGCCTTGTGGGAAATCCATTTTTCTAAACATTGTCCATTATGAAAAAGAATGTTTCTGGTAGAGTTGAGTGATGATCTGGAGTAATGTGTCTTAAGATTATATCAGTAATTCTAATGCTTTTAAAGAGAAGGTAAAAATAATAAATAGGGATAAAAGCAGTATACAGGGTACACCCATTTCAAGAGATGCTGCTTTTCGGATGACAGTACAGTAGTCGACATTTATAAAATATCAGCAAACATTATTTTTAAAATATGTGAATTAATTATTCACATAATGAGAGTTTAATAATTAAATTCTGTCTTCTGCATTAATAAGCACTGGGGAATCCAAAAGATGACCAAGCCAGTGACTGCCTTCAAAGAGATATCAATTAATCATAGAGACAACATTTTTATCCAGAAAACAAGTTGAGAACAATGTAGGGCACTAATTAAAAACAGTTGACTTTTCATAGTAACCAGGGAAATGAGCCAAGCAATGGGAGTAGGCTGGAAGTGAAAATGTATGTCTAATTATTTTTGGTGGGGAGACTCTGATGTGGATGAGGATCTTTCCAACCTTCACCTAAGTGTCTCCCTCCAGAGTTACTTCCCTGGCTTCCCCTATAATAAGCATTCCTTTACCTTCTACCCTCCTACTTCCCTGAGATTATATTAGATGTCCTTGTTTTGGTCTTCTGTAGTGCTCTTTTTTATGCCTAGTGCGACTTTTCATACAGTACTGAAGTCTGTTTTATTTCCAGTCCTTGAGGGTGGGAACAGCATCTGTCCTGCCCTCATGGTCTTTCTGAGTCTCATACAGTCCAGGTTCAGAGGAGAACTGGATGACTGGTCTGGACTGATCTTGCCTCCTTTGTCCACTCTATGTCCACTGTGCTGTTCTGCTTACTCAACATATTTGCAGGCAGTGTCTAGACTTTCAGCAAGAGAACTTTCTGCTTAGGCATTTGTGTGAGTACCAAGCATGACCTACCTCTTAAAGGTTGACATATCTCCATAATGAAAATGACAACACACATCATCATCAGGATCTTCGTCCAGTCTCTCGCAGAAGTGGTGGTCATTCTATGGAAGAAATTAAAATCATGCCTGGGTGGGGGTTGGCGAGGGCAATGCAAATCTAATTCTTGGTCTAGACCCATGTTCTATGTCAAAGTACTGACATTTGGTTGGGCAACAGCAAACACCATCTTGTTCACCTGAAGTCACAACTTCTGACCTTGGGCCTAGCTTGGTGTAGAAAGTGAGAGCTTTTCCCATGGAGAGGGAGGTCTCCAGGGTCATATGGGGTTTCCTGAATTCCCAGAACATTTACCCTTGGATTCAAGACCATCTGATGTGGTCCCTCGGTGTCTCTTTGGCCTCCTACACCTGCACTGTCCATGATGCCTGAAGTGCTTGCACTGCCCTTCTGCCCTGTTCTGGCCAGAAGAGACATTCTGGAAGATTCTCTAGTCATCTGGAAACCCAAGTCCCACCTCCTTCCCATGGGTATGGCTCATAATGACTTCCTTCCTGCCCCTCCACATTTTTTAAATATTATATATGATTTAAAAGACATAATAATGGTAATACCAAGAGTGAGATTTGATTAAAATCAATGAAAGAGAAGAAATGCCATTATCAACAATGCAAGGGACACCAACTACTATAGGACATCGGTGACTGGAATGCATTGGAATTCCATGGAATTCACACTATTCACACAAAATCCATGCTAGTCACATGGAACCACAGAGACTGAGGGGTTGTTCAATGTTAACCTCTCAAGCATGGGCCTTAGCCTAAGTCATTTCATTTACCATTTTTACCATTTTGTGAATAAAAGTACTGCAACAGGTTATGCAGGTAAATTAAAAATCTAAGTGTTGGTGTGCTCTTACCCGGCAAGCTTTTGAGAGCTTTGTGATTTGGCACTGGTGAATATAAGTGATTAAGGATTTATATTATCTAAGGAAAAAATAGAAAAATATACCTATTGCATGTATCACTCATTATTTACTGAAATGAATATGTGATAAATATCCCAAATTCCTAGGGACAATATTTTGAAAAGCCATGCCTACTTTTAATCAGTGACAGACCAATTCATAACTAGTGATTTGGACAAAAATAATACCAAAGAAATAAGGCACTTTTTATTATTTAGAATCTTGTCAGTTTGCATAAATAAAAATAACTTTATGTTTTCCCAAATAAAGGGACAAGTGAATATAATCTGTAGGTTATTAGTTTATATTGACCAAATTTAAAAAAAAGTCTCAAAACTAAAGAAATCAAAAATTTTTTTTTGAGGCCTTATTTCCTTAATCTTTGTTCAGATAGATTTTTTCAGTGGGTACTAAACAGCACTGAAAATAGAATTTTTAATAGAGAGACTTGTAGGCTCTTAATTGCATAACATGGTGAGCAATACTATAACAGCACTTATGGGGTTTTTATACATTTTGGTATAATTTGTTTAAAACTGTTCTAATGTGTTTATATCTCTTTTTCTATCAAGCCTGATCTGAACAATGTCTTATCGAGAATATACAGGGTGGAAATATTTGTTTTGTGTATTCCTCTAGCTGAAATTCATAAATCAGATACCCACGATGCAACCACAGAATTGTATTGGATTTATAATAAACTTTAGAAGGCTTGAGTCACTGTAGACTAATGGCAAAGCTCCATTCCTGGAGTAATTCAAGTATAAAATAAAAAGTAGAGGAAAGAGAAACAAAGAGACCCAGAGAATGAGTGAAGTCAGTCTAAGACTGTGGGTCTTGTTTCAGAATCTATTATGGCAAAACTTTCTATTGCACATGATATTTTTTTCCCCTGATATTTTTGAATATAGTGGTCTTGGACCAAACCAGGGATTTGTTTCAGTCTTGTGAGGTTAGAGTTTAAAGAACTTTATGCTTTTTGCTTGTTTTACTATTAAAGACCCTCCATGTTTTAATGTCACAAATCACAAACAATAAATCATCAGTTTTGAAGCTTAGTAGTTATTAGAGAGATTATGTTGGCAGTTAATAAAGGGATTATGTTAAAGCAAATTTAATGACTGCCCAGAAGCCTTTCTCTAAAGATTCAGCCAACCCCATGGGCCCTATTATATAATACTCTGGGAATATTATATAATACCACACTTGAGATGGTCAAAACAGGAAGCATAACCGATGTCTCTGAATTCATTTATCTTTCACAATGGCCTAAATTAAATGATCACAATAAACTATGATTGATATCTATTGGAATATGTCCCAGTGAGTCAGATTGAACTCAAACATTGGGGTTGGTGTCCAAGATAAATAATAATTTTAGTGATTGTATTTTCCTAACAAAAATTGGGATTCCAGTTCTAAAAGATAGTAGGAAAAAACAAGACAAATTATTCAACTTGGGGCAGTTGTCAAGTTTGGAGAATCCTTTTCTATACTTTTTCATATTCTCTAAATATCACTTAAGACAGCTTACAAAAATACATATAGCATAAGTTTTGGAGAGAAGATCACAGAAATAGAAATGTGAAGATAAGAGGAAGTTAGGGAACCCGCTGATTGATACGATGCACATGCACAGTTAGATTGGTGCTGTTTATCAGCTGGTGTCCTTCTTTCCAGCTACCAAGTCTTTATCTCTGTTTTTCCCACCCCCTAGTATGTTGTCCTCTACTTTTTGAATTGCTGGCTTCTCATCTTTTTGGTCTCCTTTGCCTACCTGAAAGCTTTTAAGGTAACTAGGAGTGGCTTAAGTGACCAGAGGACAAGGAGTCTGAGGTTTATTATCTCAGCAGTGTCATCTGCGACCCACATCTGTTCATAGTTCTCCTCCACTGTCCTCATCATGTGGATGGACACAGTTTTGTCACTTCATGATTGGAAGTTGTCATTTGCAGTTTCAGGCATCATAGATGTTTATGATGGTTCTCACAAAGAAGAAGAAACATTTATATTAATGTCTTTTAATGAGATATAATATATTAGAAGCTTCCAGTTATAAAAAAAAAAGCAATGGATATATAATGTATAGCTTGGTGATTATAGTTAATAGTACTGTATTGCATATTTGAATTTACTAGGAAACTAGATCTGAAAAGTCCTCATTACAATAAAAAAAAATTTTGTAACCGTGTATGGTGATAGATATAATTAGACTTATTATGGGAGTCATTTTGAAGTATGTACAAATATTGAATATGTACATTTGATACTAATATAATATTGTTTTTGTTTTTTTTTTATTAAGGCATAGAAACTCTTCCAGGAGGGTGCCCTGCAGGTGTTCCTGTGTGTCTCATTGGATGGAGTTATGTCTCATGCCTGGGCCTGAATGACTCAGTGTCAAGGGGATGGAATTATCATGATTTGTTTAATCTAAAATTTGTTTAATATAATCCTTAGATTATAATAAAAGTATAATCTAAGGATACAACAGTATTAAGCAAAATAGAGATGATTAGTAAATATTTTTATTAGACAATTACAGAAAAGAATTATATAATTCACAGTATCATCAAACATTAATCTCTTAGAAGAAATGAAGCCATCTTTACACAGACCTAAAAATCTTTTTAGCTCATAAAAGAGACATGTAATAATATCCTTGTAAGGGTGATTCAAAGTCTTGTATCACTATGTACAGCTGATTTGATATTCACAGACATAACAACTGTGTATGAGTCAGGCTCCTGGCAGGAAGTACATAGCATGCTCTGAGTCAGTGGAAGAGAGTTTAATGAAGAGACTGGAGGTAGGGATAAGTGAAAAGCGAGTGATGCTGAATTGCCAAGGGTCTAGTCACAGTGGAAAGCTGTTACCATGCCAGGGCCTGAGGTCAGAAAGGAGCTGATCTGGAACCCTGTGATGCTCTAGTCGCAATAGTGCTGCTTGACAGGGGCGAACTCTGGGTTGTCACAGCCAAACCATAACCTGGCAGAAAGGGATGAAGAAGAGAAGAAATATCCCAACCTCTCTCTCTTCTTACCTTCAAATTGTCAGAACCAAACTGGGAGTTAAAGAACTGTGTGTGTATGTGCAGGTGTGTGTACCTATACACACATATGTATATATGTATATGTATACATATATGTATGTACACACACACATACACACATATTTTATAGACCTTGAGCTCCTTTTGGCTTCTGGATAAAGAGAGAGAGAGAGAGAGAGAGAGAAAGAGAGAGAGAGAGAGAGAGAGAGAGAGAGAGAGAGAGAGACAGAGAGAGAGAGACAGACAGAGACAGAGAGAGAGAGAGAGAGAGTGAGAGAGAGAGAGAGAAGGAAGGAAAGAAAGAATATCTGGGAAAGCAAACAGAATTCCCAGCTCAATTTTCCTAGTTTTTCACTCAGAATCTATTATTACCCTTTGCTTATACTTAATTAAAACCAAACAAACAAACAAACAAAAATAAACTAACACATCCCCAACATAGATGGTAAACACAAAATTTCCATTAACTACCAAATCATTTCAATGAATTTAATTTCGTCATAGTCTAACCTGGAAGCTAATTTGTAACCTTAATCATTACGCATGTTCTTTAAATGGCAAGGAAATATGGGAGAAAGAAATAATTAATTGGCACAAAACATAGCTGCTTTCCTCCTTGCTTCTGTCATGCTTTTTAATTAATAATCATAATTCTCTTTTTTCACTACCAATTTTATATTCTCCTTATCATTGGTAATAACAAGGACTTAATTTACATGAAGTTCTAGTATTAGGTGATCTTTTCTTTGTTGCTTTCCTGCAGTTTTTTAATGACATCTGGGTGTTAAGATGCATGCCACAGTCACATCTTGTCCCTTGCCGGGTTAGACTTAAGGGTGGCTGAAATGTTTGCACATGTTAGAGCCATTTATCAAGCCATTGGTCTCATTCATTCACGATTTTTCTTGGGAATTTCTTCTTTTAACCTTTTTGACTCGAGAGATCCATTAATGAAAGAATTGAATTAACCGATCGTGCAGACTGTCACACCATTCCCAGGTGCTTAAGCCTATTTATTAAACCTCAATCCCAAGAGAGTGCACACATATAAATAAACTTAGCCCAAATTTAATATGAAACTCCTTCATTCATGTACATCTGATGGTGACCATGGGACTTGGAGATTCTGAGTTCTCAGCCTCAGGTGTGCTTCACCTGATGCCATATCCCAAGAGTCAGAATCCCACTTCTCAACCAAGGCTTTACCATACTGTAGGAGACCTGCAAGTTCCATCTTTAACTCTGTAGGGCATCTGTGGTTGACTTTCAGGCTATGAGACTTGCAAAGGTTGCAACCCCCAGTGCTTTGAATTAAGTCAACACTTTAACTGTCCCCTTGTGTACTCTCCACAGTAGTCAGAAATAGTTATCCCTCCTCACAATCTTGGTGAACACTGTTGTTGCTTTGGTAACTAAGAGCCAAATTTACCCTCCACCTGACCTTCACTCCACACTACCAGTGGTGTCAGTTTGAGTTGTGGTGATGCCACTGCAAGCCACAGAGTTCCAAGCTCCACTCTCCCCTTCAGGGAGAAGTTAGTTCCCTGTGCTGATGAAATACTTGAGCAGCCCTATCCTGTTATCCTGTTCTGAGTTTACTTTGCGAATACCTCTGGTAGTCACCACTCTAACAGGGGTTCCTGCAGGAGACACTTGTCACAATCAAAGAGTCAACTGACGAGAGTTCAATGATGTGCTATTGAGTCACCAAGGGATCAGTGACCGTTGAGAGCTGTTCCTCCTGTCAGGCCTGAAGGACTGTGGGGAGGAAGCTGTTCCTGGAAAGGGAGAGAAGCTGCAGCAAAGGGAAAACAGCCACGTGACACCACGTGGGCTGTGGATGCAGGTGAAAGAATGCGAATACCATAATCTGGCAAGAAGAGGACAGCAATTAAAATATTTTGACATTCTCTTTCTCTTACAGTTCACGTTCCTGTGTTTCTCACTGACTAAATCTAATTGGTAGCCAGAGGGTAAGAAAGCATAGGAATTGTAGGCAATTGATTTTAGCCTCACAGAGCATAGAGTAGAACAGAAAGGAAGGAAAAGACAATGGAACATAGCTGGAATACCTATTTACTCTTTCTTGAAAGTAGGAGATGAATAAGGATGAGTAATATAATCATTTTACATGGTTCTGAGAGTACAGTATTTATAAAATGACTTAAATACTGTATAATTATGACATTGTAATTCTTTGTCTTGTTATCTTTCTAAAAGCCCTATAAGAAAGAAATCAGCAAATTACAATTTTGTTGTGATTTTCTTAGGTATTTATAAAGTTTTCTTTTTGAGCCTTTTAGATAAGTTGAGGTCTTGAATTACGGAGCTTGGAGATGATTGTTCAAAACATGCTGTGCCACATGGATTTGAGTTCCTCATCAGTAACAGAAGTTCTAAATGGCCATCTCTGTAAGAAGGAATTTTAGTCCTTAACTGATCTAACTGGCAGACACACAAAAACAGCAGACAAGGCAGAAATGAGACCTCCTGGAGCAGCATGGTGAGGGCCAGCATCCTGGGGCTGGTGATCTGGCTCATGATTCCTGGCTTTGCCAGTTGCTAGCTACATGACCCAGAGAAATTATTTAAGTTATAAGTCACAATCCACTAATCTATATAATGTCAGTAAAATAATAATCCTCTTTATTAAAGAATATGAGCTAAAGCAAACACATTGCAAAGTAAGCTTAGCAACCTGAATCATAGCTCTTCCTCTCACCTCTTTTCCCATTTTCTGAGCTGTCTCAAAATCTTTTGGGGGCTAATAGGAGAGTTTCTGGAAACTAGCTGAGGTATAATAAAGCAATACATTTTTTCTAACAATGCAGTGTCCTCTAGCATGGAGTGGGAAGGAAAAGAGTGAAAAGCAGAATACAGCAGGCTCCTTATAAGAAGACATTCAGGGCAAGAGGACATAACACTGCATCATCGACAAGCAGACTCAGAATAAATAATAAAGAAATAACACTTAGATGGGAGAGCTTTGGAACACATTATAAAAGAGACACGGCCAATTTTTCATGCAGACAGACATGTGGTAATGCTCCCTTGCCAGCAATTACATTTGAACTTGCTACAGAATGAATGGAGAACATAAAATTTTGATGTCAGATTACAAAGGACTGTAGTGACACACACTTTAATTCCACCCCACACTTTTTTTTTGAAATATTTTAGATGCTGAGATGAGACAGAGAGAGAGAGCAAGAATGAGCGCATGCTGTATGTCTTGTCATTTAGTCCATGGTAGACTTGGCAAATTGTCATAGATTGGTAAATTTTGTTTCCTGTCCAGGCTTTTCTCCAGATCTTGCAATACCTTATGCGTTATAGGCATCAGGCAGATATTTCTGTGATACCAAAATCTGATTATAATAGAATTTCACCAGAGTAGAAATATTTTTAAACCTAAGGCTACTAAGTAGAAAGTTAAGTAAAATTCATACTACTTAACTTCTTGCCCAGTATCTATTATCATACTTTCTAAATATATCATATTGAAAATTTTAATGTATGTTCATATTCATTGTATATTCACTGAAAACTTTCTCCTCACATTGAACTACATTAGGGGCTCTGAGTTATACAAGGAAGAAAGAGTGTTGCCTTCAGAATGCTTAAATGTAGCAACTTAAATTTATCAGAACTGTGCATCTCACACCTCAACTAAAAAACTGAAAAGTAGTATATATTTTTAATCTATTAAATTTGATAAGGAAAAAAGTATAATGTCAATTGTACAATAGATATCTGCCACCCATTTTGTAATTTTTTCCTGAGGAGAAAGGTACTGAGCTTTAAGAGCTGGTGTGTATAGATTGCTAAATACTGTTTAATAAAGTAATGCCATTTCTCATGTGTAAAGGAAAGAGGTTCCTTTGAATATTTCCTCTGATTGGTATAAATTTAGACCTGTTTAACAGCCTTAATGAATATTTTATTTTAGAATACAGAGTAAGAATTTTATTATAAAATATAGACTATCTAGATCTTCCGCTGTAGATCATTGCTTTTTTGATGCAAAAGCATCATTATCATTACTATTACTATTATTATTTAGAAAGCATGACTTACAAATCAAATTAAGTATGTTAGAAAATTGATGCATATCTCTGGGGACAAACATGAACATGATTTTATTTTTTTTCTCAGACATGGTGCAGGTTTTATTTAGTCTGTTCACTAGCGACACAGATCAGGTAGTTGTCTCTGATACTTTTAAGTCTTAATTCAGCAAAAGCCAAATGGAACTTTCACTTGCATATATTGAAAACAGAATCATATTCACTGTAGAATTCCACATTGAAAATAATATTCTCTTAGAGCGCTCAAGTCATTTTTTAGCAAATTTTGGAGTTTGTTGTTGTTTTGTTTTGTTTTTGTTTTTGAGCAGTCTGATGTCATGTTCATTTCTCATATATTTGAAGATAGAGGTCCTGGCCTTCTGAACACTTTCAAAATTTTATTTTTGAAACATTTTTCAACAACTTTGAAAACCCACCTAATATGGTTTTTACATTGTGCTGGGTTTGGATGAGCCATCTTCAATCTGGATATCATGTCAGTTGTGGAAAAATTTATTAAATTGATTTTTGAAAATTTCTTCCACTTAATTTTTTTTTATTTGATTTTTCTGAAAACTTTTTTATTTGGATTTTGATCTCATGGGTACATCTTTTTAATACTGTCTTTACTGTTTTCCTTTGCAGGGGGTGGGGTGGGGTGTTGTTGTTGTTGGTGTTTCCTATCTTCATGGAGAGTCCTTTAAGTTTATCTTACAAACTTTCTTTTGAATTTTTCATTCCTGTGATCATATTGTACTTTTCAAGGGATCTCTGGTGCCCTCCAAATGTTCTTTTCTTCCATTCTCCTGTTCTTTTTTCATCATGAAAATCATCTCAAATTTCTTTGAGGCTATCGATGATGGCAGGTTGTTCCTTTTGTTTCGGTTTTGTTTCTGGTGTGGTAGAAGCTTTACCTCAATGCCTGCTGGTCTTGCCTGTCATACTTATGAGAAAGTTGCTTTAAAGCCTTTGGAAGCTGAGGAGTGGGCATAGCTTGGCCAGTGACTCCCATTTTATGGTGATGCAACAGAACTATTTCACAAGGAACCTCCAGCTCTCTGCAAATTGACTTGGTATAATCTCCCCCATGAGGCTGGAAATCCTAAGGCTGATCACCTGAATTTGGTTGATACATGGAGTCTTACTCTTCAAATGGAGTCTTTCATCTAATCTTTCTGTTTCAGTGCATGACTTGTGCCCTGAAGGTGTGATGCCTCTCCAGAGAGCCAAGGAGGCAAGAAGTCCGCCAGATGCTTGGGGAGATAGAGCAAATCTGGAGACTCTAACCAATCCTTCTGTTTCTAATGCATCTCTGCACTATAGCTGCTAGATGTTTTTGGTATTTCCCTTGCCTTAACTTTATGGGATCTGAAGCACAAACCAGTCTTCTGGGCTTAGTGGACAATGATACGTTTTTTCTCACACTTATCTGGACAGGCTGTGTGTTCTGCTGGTTTTGGACATACACCTGGAAGGTTGACTAGGGAGTGGCTTAGCTAGAATAACTGAGCTGGAGTCTATCCTCTGTCCCTCTGTCTCTACGTTGTCTTCCATATCCGGAGATACTACACTGGTCTTTCTCACAAGGTGACAGCCTCATTCCAAGAGGACTCTAACATACCAGCACTTACAAGCCTCTGTTTATTTTACATCTGCTGATGTCTCATTGGCCAAGTAAGTCACATGGGAGCTATGAGGATACCAATTTATGCAGTGATTGCACCAATTTATATTCCCACCAGCAGTACGAGTGTACCCGTCACTCCCTAATCCTCCCAGTACTGGATAATTTCCATTTTTAGTGGTTATGCCATTTTAAGTCTGTCTTGTATTTGAATACTGTTTTCTCATTGTGATTTAATTTTATTTTAATGTCAATGAATGATGTTAAACAACTTTTTATATACTTCCATTAGTTTCGTATTGCAGATGTAACAAATTATTAGAAATTTAGGGTCTTATTCAACACTAATTTACGATTTTACAGTTCTGGAGATCAGAAGTCAGGATATCAGCAGGACTGAATTTCTCCTCAGGGCTCCAGAGGAGAATGTTTCCTTGCCTTTTCCAATTTCTAGAGGGTCCCTATGTTCGGCAGCTCCTGGCCCCTTTCTCCAGTTTCAGGCCATAGTGTTTTTCAACTTCTTTCTCTTTCTGACCTCTGCTTCCATCATCACACCACCTTCTCTAACTCTGACCCTCCTTCTGTCTTTTAAGGACGCTTGTGATTACACCTGGCCCAGATAATCCAGGATAATCTCCCTACCTTAATTTAATCATGCCTTTATCATGTAAAATAACACAGTCACAGTATCTGGGGATTAGGGCATAGACATATTGGGAGGGTGATGTAGGGTGGGGCATTAATCAGCCGACCATAATACTTTTGGCCTGTTTTGATATCCTCTTTTATAAATAATGTTTGCCTTTGTTCGTTTAAATTAATTAAAATAATTCTGAAATGTTTAGGGGCACAGACTATATTTTTCATCATGTATTTTGAGCCCACCATTGAAACTGGAAATTTAATGTCAATTTAGGTTATATAGTAATTTGGTAAAAGGAGAAAACTGCAATGACAGAAATGAGCAATCATCTTAACTTTAAAGGTGTTTGTTGGATCTAACTTTAAACCAACTTGCCAGCATTTTATCTATGGCTTCTTACTTAATAAATAGCCTGAAAGGGTAGCCAGTGGAATTGCATGTTCCCTTCATTCATCAGGGCATGAATTTATTTTTCCCAGCAGAAATAACATAAGTGGTTACAGAGTAGGGATGGGGTGACCTGGATCTGTCTTCGTCTTTCTTCCAGGAGAAGGGGATTAATGATTGTTTACTGACTGAATTAATGAATGACTAAAAATACCGGTGTTATTTTCTGCTTCACCACCTTGGTTTTGTGTGTGTGTGTGTGTGTGTGTGTGTGTGTGTGTGTGTGTGTGTGTGGCTTGCTTTAAATATTCAGTTCCCTTCTTCTCACTACAAAGCAAATATTCTTCCTTAACCTTTAATTTTAATATCTATCAATTCATACCTATGCTGACGTTTATCTCCCAATTCCTGCCACATATTTTCCCATTATGTATAAACTTTTTTTTATATGGAACTCGAATATTCTTGAAATTTCCTTGAAATTAGAATTTCTCCTTTTCCTGGATCTTATATTACAACTGGCAGTGTAAACATTTCTTGGTTCTCTGTTAGGAACTCAGCATTTGTTGCATTTGTTTATTTACCTATGTCTATCTATCATCTATCTATCATCTATCTATCTATCTATCCTCTCTCTCATCTCTTTCTCTTTTTTAGGGAGTGACACATTTTTGCTGTAAGTAATAAAGTTTTGACTTAATTTAATGATTAACAAGTCATCAAAATTAAAGGGTCATGCTCTTTTGATAATTTTGTTGGAAATGTTTTATGTAATTTTAGTGGTTAGTTTTTTTAAAGGAAAGTAGCTTGGTTTGTACTTGCTTGACTCTTTGTGAAGGCATCAACTAGTCTGGGCGGACGTCCTAAGTGTTGCTAGTGCATAATTTGCATTAATATATGAAAATCTTCTAATGATCACATTTGTATCAAGCTGCTTGGGAATTTGTGAAAAACCATGGGGCAGACAGAGAAGGAAGTAATGACAGATGGGTGGAGAGTCTCAGTTGTTGGAAAGGAACATCTTTTCTCCTGAATGTCATTTTCCATTTAATTTCATGTTGTCATTCAAAGACCCTAATGCATCAGTAGACAGAAAAGCCTTGTAGGGAATGACATTTGGGAGAGAGCCAACATGGGACACAACCCGAGGCTGCAAATGCTGGTCCTTTTGGCAGCTGTAAGGAGAACAACTGTTTGGCAACAAAGTACTTGGTAGAAAGCCTCTAGACTCAGCAAAGGATCAAAAATAGAAAGATCAGATGGATTTCTATGGCTTCAGAGAGAGATAATTCAATTCCACTGGCTGCAGGGATAAGTCTGCAACGCTGAAACCTTCCTTACAGTTTATACACCAACCACAGTGTTAGAATGTCAACCAGGATGGCCATAGTAAAAGTAGTTTATTCTGTTATAAATCATTCTGCCAGTCACGCTCCATGACCTTGCATATTACTTAATTAAACTATATCTGAACTGGCTCATAGCATAATAATGCCGCTCCTCCCTCAAAGGACACATTTCAAGGCTATTTAGCTATAAAATGTGGGACCAATCATCTTAACATGACTTTTCTGTAGAGCAGGTTCCTCAGTCTAGAGCTGATTTTATTCTGAATGAGTTGGTTGGCTTCCTGTACCGTTGGCATATATTTGTATTTGTTTTTCCGAGTAGTCTCTCCTGTGACTAGAAATACATTTCTCCAAGACAAAACCAAGAGTATTATTCTCTTTACCTTGTTCTTCTGAGAGTGCAACTGGTAATTGCCAATGAATCCTAGATCTGTGCTTCTCAAAATTTAATTTGCAGATGAATCACCTGGGATCTTGTTAAAAGGCAGATTTTGATTCAGTAAGGCCGGTGTGAGAGGCTCTTCCAGTGTTTTAATTTTTTTCTTTTAATACAAAGTGGTGCCGCTGACTGCACACTTTTTCCCAGGCCGGTGGTCCCCCATGGTTCACGTATCCTAACCTAGTGATTCATCTTGGCTCATGTTTGGCTGCTTCTTAGTGTCCATCCTGATTAGATTATTTGGTTCAGGGGCAGAATATGGTAGAGAGTTGAATCAAATTCAACGTATCTTGTCCACAAACGGAATGTGATTCATAGCAGCCTTGGCATATGATTTGGCCTCAGTCATTTTGTAAGGCCATTCATTTACAGTACTACCAGAAACCAGGATTTGTGCACTTATTTACAAATGGATCGTTAGCAAGAGGGACCCATTTCCTACTGAACAAGTAGCTTTCTTTTGCTTAATGAGGTTATATTTGGTAATCATGAAATAAATTATTTTGTAGTCCAAAATTAATGATCAGCACAAGGTGATTAATGCTTTCTCTTGTGTTAGTTTTGTATTATAAAATCATAGGTTAGAACTTATTCTCTTTCCTGATTTCTCAAGGTTTGATGATTACATGCAGAATTGAAAGAAGTTTACCACATAGATATAATTAACCCTATTTTACATGGGACAGAGTTGAATATGACACCTTAAAATTTTGTGAGTTATGCTCATTCAGTAGTTAGTATGCTACAGTATAGATGAGAATTCAAATCTGGCGGAAAGTAGATTTCTGTTGATACCTTTTCTTTAAGATTGTATCAAAGTCTGACAAGATGTGCTATTCATCTGGACCCAAAGCACTTTTCCCAGTAGCACTACAGTTTCAAAGTTGAAACTTGGATACACCGTTGCTTATTATCTCAGTCATGAGCTTAGGAGTATATCATTCTGTAGTACATACACCTCTTTAGATGTTTGCAACAGAAAGTGATTTATATAGGGAATTTGGTGTTAAAAAATATTGGGAAGGCTGCAGAAGGCATCAGAGCCTGCAGCTTGTTTTCAGGCCTGTCACTACAGTTCTGGTCCACAGAGTCAGGAAGTATCAGTGTTGCTCTGACAAGGAAACTGTAGGAAACCAGTGCTAATGGTCTCTGACATGAACGAAGCAGGGTAGGATCCTGTGGGGGCGCATAAGCCACCTATCTGCCCCAGCAATTCTCTGTCTCTAGACCTAAAGGAACAATAACATCTCTCTGCTGTCCTTGCATTTTGATGGGCTTGAATCTGATTGGCAGAATATAAACTGAATCTGCAACCTTGGAATCAAAGGAGTGTGAGACACACAGCTGGCTCTCAGGTGACAGTGCGAAGAGCAAAACAATGGAGTCAAGCACTTGTTGCCAAAACAATATTTATTACACAGAAGGTGTGGACTTTACTTGTTGAAAAGCTTAAGGTTGTAGAATACGTACCTAATTAGTTTAACATCTCTCTTTTACAAGGAGAAAGACAAACCCATTGAGATTTTCCAAGAGCCGGTCTAGGAAATCTCAAAGTTAGTTTGAGGTCAAAAAGACTCAATTTAGAATTTGATTTGGGGCAAAGTCAAAAGGTTTGAATATTTGATTGAATAAAATCACAAGTTATTATGCAATAATATTTAATTTCTATGTAACCAAAGTGACAATATAAGATGTTAAAGGCAAATACAGAAAGTTACATGGTTGTGAACAAAACTTAGCTCTTTCAATGTTGAGAAGACTGGGTTTTCTTAAGTAATTAAAGACCTGATGAAGATGTGAAACAGCATATTATTTGATAAGCTGCAAAATCTTTGCTTTCCAGGTTGATTACTCAAAAGGTAAACAAAACAAAAACAGAACTTTCACAATCTCTTATCAAGAACAGAATGATAGTCTAAGAAAACTTTGTGCTCTCAAGAGAGAGAAAACCAAATTCTAATTTTGTGCCAATGTATTTTGGTATTAAAACTCATTATTTTAAAAACTTAAATACATTTTGATCTTAACCAGCTTGACAGGTAAAATTTTCTTTGCAAGATTTTTCTATTCCACAAACCTATAACATTTTTATATCTATTCAGATTTTTTCATAAGTTTTTTTTTTGTCATTGTAGAACAGTCATTTCACTCTCCCTACCTGCTTTTCATACAGAGTCGTTGCCTTTCACACTTATTTTTAGGTAGTTTTAATTATGTGTATTAATTAGATTTTTTTAACCCTTAGAATTCTTAGTTCCTACTGAAAACTAAGAGGTAAGCAGTTGTGCTCCAAAGTGAGAGGGGCATCCTGGGTGTTCACTTTTGTCACCAGAAACTATAGAGGAGGAACATCTTCCTCTACTCATTATGTCGAGTGCCTGCCTGACACCCCTTTTTCTCCGGGCACCTCATAAACAGCTAAGCTTATCTAAGTTTAAAAGTTCTCCTCTGTGGCCAGTCTAATTCAGCTATCTTTGATGAGTTTGATGAGTTTAACCTGCTTGTTCAGCCTTATCACATTCACCTGAGGCCTCACCCGGGATCCACTCCAGCTTAAGTCAGACCTTCTCAGATCCTGGGTCAGCGTGTTTCTAAGTCTGACCCACCGACCCCTGCAGGTTTCTGGACCCTCTCCAGGAAGAGAAATGCTCAGCATCTGAAAGCTTGTGACGCACAGCTCAGATCCGGGAGGCAGGATCTGGGAGGGCCTTGCCGGGCACCTCCAGAGGCAGCGAGAAAGCAGCTGGCTCAAGGGCTCAGCAGATACCGTCTTCTGGTTGCTCATTGCTCCTGGGAGTCTTGGTGGGGTGTCTATTTTGGTTCCCTCTTTTTGGTTTCCTTTATCTGTTAAAAGATGAACTGGGACATATTAAAAATTTTAAATGTTCATTTGAGCAAAAATTGATTCGAATTGAGCAGTGTCCAATCTAGCAGAGAGAAGGGAGCTCAGAGCAGCTGTGCAAAGTGAAAGCCTTTTATAGGCAGAAGGGAGCAGGAACACACAAGTTGAGAAAGGCAACAAAGCAGGTTGGTTCCTGCAAAGTTCCTTTCCTTTAGGAGATGGCTGTGATCTGTCAGGCAGATATCTAACTCGTGCTGCTCAGGTGATGCCCGATGACTGGTTTAAGATTCCATTTCTGGGAGAACTGAACATGCGATTCAGTTAAGCCTCCGTTTGGTGACCTGAGGTTTAGCAGAAGCCCCGTTTTTGGGCTGTTTACTTGTTTTTAACAATGGCTAGGGACATTATCCTTATTAAAAAATGATAGGCTGGAGGTGACGTCTTAGGCAGATGAAGATTTTCTTTCTATATCATCTCTATGTGTGTGGGTTTCAGTGTTTCTGCAGATGTGAGAAACAGCCCTTTGGTTGTTTTCTTTCTGCACCTGATGTAAGTTCTTGTTAACCATCAATACTTAAAATACTGCTTTCTCTTGAAAAGAAGCTGAAATCAGATGTTGTAACTTTCTGTTGAAAGAAGCATGGGAGATTCTAGTGTTCACGGACACTTATAAAAGCATCTCACGGAAAGGCTTGGCTCAGCAGGGAGCAAGGATTTGTTACAGTTGCCTGCTTTCCTTACAAATCTTACCAGTAGCATATGAATGGATACCATGCTCAGCAGATGCACATTGCAAAGATGACTTGAAGAAACTGTATTATCTTTTGGCCTCTGGCCAAGGGAAAAGTGGGAACTGACTGAAGGTGCATGTTAACTTCCTGTTGCTAAACTCGGGATGCCTTTTTGTTTTATACACTTTTCTAAGTGTGTTTGTAACAGAAATTGAAGGAAAGAAGAAAGAGAGTGGGAGTGGGGGAAAGGAGAAGGAAGAACAGAAGGAGAAGAGGTGAAGGGGATGAAGAAAAGGGAAGCAGAGAAGGGAGGAATGAATGGAAAATGCCTAGAAGTACCAAAGAAAGATGATTTAGTAAACAGTGAACTTGCTAGACAGAGCATGAGGGGATCTGTGTTCGTGTTCTCGGACACCCTCATATGGCTGGACTCAAGTGAGATCGTCAGGGTGACTTAGAAGTTTAACAAAACAAGGCAGGGTTAAAGGTGTATCTCTATCCCGGGGTCTGAACTAGGAATTAAAAAGGAACTCCGTTATCAAAAAACTCACATATGACTCTAAGAAATAGGGGTCAATAACAATAACACTTTAGACTTTATAGTGCTATTAACTTTTATGGAGCACTTTTTATCTCTCTTGACTCTATATTGTAATCAAATACTTTTATATACCCATGATCTCATTAAATTTTCAAAATAATAATGTAAATAAAATAAGTAGATGTGGCAGAAACTTTGAGGTTCTCATAGTGGAAAGAATTCTGGAATGACCCCATGATCCAAAGCCATGTATCATTCATCCTCTTGATTGGCGGCAGGCCCTAGGAATATGATGGGACATCACGCTGTGATTAGAGTACGTAGTGTGGCACAGCTGACTTCCTGGAAGGGAGATGAGCTCATCGCACCTGGCCTATTCGGGTGAGCCTTTGGATGTTGTCCTCTGCTGGTTTTGAAGCTAGACAAGGCACATGACAAGAAGTGAGGCTGCTTCTATGGGTGACATCCAGCTGACAGTCAGCAAGGAAGCTTTTCAGTTCATTTGCATTATTAATAGTTTCTCCACCAGGTTCAGGAAACCTTTCTTGTAAAGGTCTGCTAGTATTTCAGGCTTTGCAGCAACATACAGTCTGTCTCTGTCACATATTCCCTTCCTCCCTTCCTTTTTTCCTTCTTCCTTTTGTACTTTATTTAAAAAATCATTCTCAGTTTGAGGACTTAACCAAAACAAGTTGTGGGCTGGTTTGCCAGCTCTTGGTGTAAACAATCAAACAAATTAAGGCCTGGACGGCAGTGTTTTCCAATTTCTGCAGTGTAAATACACTCACTATGATTAATTTTAAGCTACCAACGTGAAATGTCTTCACTGTCAGAAAAAGATATGCAGTAGCATACCATGATATAGTGTTTCTATGCATAAACAATAAGAGTAAATAACCATAAGAGCATAGATAATAGTAAAATATAAATAAGGAAGGTTGGGTTTTGAGTATCTGCTGCCCTTGTTTTTAATATAATTTATTTGTGAGTTTCTGTAATGTAATTTGTACTGAAGGCTGTGTTTACCAACCAACTCATGCGATTCCTGCAGTTAACAGTGGGCTGTCATGAGCTGGTACCAGCCCCCTCCAGCACCACACTGCTCCTGTCCTTAAGAGAGGGGTGTGTGCCCTCCCTACATCCCCCATCATCTGGAATGTGAGCCCAGCAGGTAGGATTACAGGCCACCTTTCACCTGCGGACATGACTGCTCTTTGGGATGGGAGGACAACCAGGAGGAAGCCTGTGTTGGTGGAGCCACTACATCGGGCTTGGGCCTCTTAGCATCTGTTCTTAGGCATGGGGGCATCGATGGCTATCTAAGCTATTCCTATTTTGAGTTTTTGTCACAATTGGCTCTATATTCTAATTAGATATTAGAATTATCTTGTTTTTAAGTGAGAAAAGCAATGCTTTGAGGAATAAAAGGACTTCCCAACAGTACAGGGCTGAAAGTCTCATACTCAGAATGTTAAACCATGTCTTTTAACTCTGAGTCCATTGCGATTTCCATTACATCCTGTTGCTTATCATATCACTCACTCAGTCATCATGAATGAGTGCAGGCCTCCGGCCTGGGGATTTAACAGGCCCGGGACTGCCCTTGACTGACAAGTGGTCTTGTCTCTGGGAATGTGTCACCACTAAATAAATGGTGTTTGGAGAAGGCATCCATGAGGGGGTGAGAGCAGAGGCCCTGCCCGTCCATCAGGGATGAGGACGAAGGTGGCAGCCATGCTCGCTCAGACCCGAAGCTGCTGAACACAGGTGGGGACAGAGAACACATCTTTGTGCTGACTGCTGTAGGGATTACAGAGATGCCCAGGGAAAAGTAACGTAATATCCTAACGTCTGCATACCCCACGTGTGTCAGCTTTAACATCGTCATCTCCACATGCTTCGGGGCCACGTTTGATGATTACAGCCTTATAAGTCCATGGGTGCCCCCAGGGCCTGACTCATTCTTAACTCAGAGACTGACACATAGGCACATTTTGTAATCATTTTGAATTGAAATTTTCTAAGTTCTTGTAACATAACTACATATTAATTAAAAAAAATATTAGTATTTTGTTATGCAATTAAACAGTTGAAAATATTGGGACTTCTCATTTAGCATGGCTTTTCTCTTTCCTGGTTATGTGTGCAGAATATGTTTATACATCAAAGGCAATATTGATCTTTTTCCTTCAAAATACTTCCAGACATAAAAAATGTCTTGTGTTCTCTTTATATTTTGTCTTAGTCTTGGTCAGCCTAACAAAAATCCTTAATCTCGGGGTAGATTAATTTGATTTTCACTGTTGCTTCTCTGTACTCATACCAGCTGAAGACAAATAGTTTGGGGGTTACCAGTATTAAGTATTATGATTTTATTCTCACTCTGTTGGGAGGATCAGTGGCTATATATTCCAATAACAATTCTGGGATACAACAGCTTTCTGTTTCTGCTTTCAGTAGAATTTATTTTTCTCAGGATGCTTTATTGTATTAATACCTCATTTATCAGAGTCTTCTCATGTTAAACTTTTATGAACCATGCTTCTCTTGGCCTTGTGTTGGGCTTTTGGCTACTTGTTTGTGGAAAGAATCTCAGCTCTTGCTACCACCTCCAAACCATGAATACTGTCACCTCATCTGACAGCACAGGCTATCTCCTCCTCCCCCAGGATGATGCTGGCATCTGGAAGGACTCCTGTGTCACCACTGGATGGGAGTCACAGAAGCTCCAGCAGGCAGACCCCACCCCACCCCACCCCCAGAGGCCCCCAAAGGCTCTGATTGCTCCCAGCACTTCTGGGCA
Organism: Macroglossus sobrinus; assembly: GCA_004027375.1. Classification (NCBI taxonomy): domain Eukaryota; kingdom Metazoa; phylum Chordata; class Mammalia; order Chiroptera; family Pteropodidae; genus Macroglossus; species Macroglossus sobrinus. The sequence continues at coordinate 645,484 of PVKZ01000259.1, read as the reverse complement.
AAAATGAAGTGTCGCCATGGCACAGATGTGCTGTATGGCTTCACCGGTAGATGTGTGGAAACCTCAGGTGACATGAGCTGGACATGAGGAGTCAACTTCTAGTGAGGCAAATTTTGACCAGGGAGGGACGGTAGATAAGAAGGAGCTGGAGACACATTGCCCTCTCTTTGTCGTCTGCTGCACGGGACTGATGTAGGGAGATGCTATGCAGACAGTCCAGAGATGTCTGTGTGGCTGAGGGTGCAGGCGTTCCTCTTATGAAGCAGCAGCCACCTGAGTGAAGCTCTACTTTGTCTCTGCTTCTCAGCACTCCCTGCCTCCCTCCTCTCTTCCTTCACTCTTTTTTTGGGATTGCATCTTTCCTTCAAACCAGCATTCACTTTTTTCTAAGTCTTGATATGTATATTGTAGGGCATCTCGGCAAAGACAACGGAGGATCACTGGGAAAAAATTTGAGTTTTCCTTAGGCACATGGCATAAGCTACAAGAAGTCAATCCTTATGTGATTATATTTCAGTTCTTAGCATATTGGCATTTATAATAAGTGGGAATCCACATGGAAAAGTAGAAATAAAATTAAAAGCAAGTATTAAAAGAGATAACCTAAAATAAAACCCATGTATTAAATAACACATCAGAGGAATCCAGTTTCCCCATTACAGATATTGAGAAAATTGGATTATGAATACAGAGGACAGATGTTGTAAAGGCCCAAGTTACCGAGAATCAGCCTCTGAAAACAGCAACAGCAGAGTCTGTTTCTGCTTCTGGAACAGTCACACTGACATCTCCTTTTCAAGTTCCAGTCAGAATACATTGTTTCCCACTATCCTGTGGTAACCAGTGGAGACAGCCCAAGTGAGAACAAGCAGAGGCTGTTTACCCAGAGTGTACTGTAAGAGGGGAGCCAGCCACCATGGTTTGGCAGAGACAGGCAGGGGAGAAAGAAAGCTTGACAGTGGGAAAGAGAGAAGTCTTCTGGTGTGCGGTGATCTGAGGCTGTTGGCACAGGGAATTGTGATGGGGCTGCAGATAGGTGTCCTGTGTCATTGGTTCGGGATGCTTTCTCCTGTCGCATTGGTTAAGGCTTTTTCCTGTTGGTCTTAAGTTGGAAGTGAGGGCAGAAATTAGGGAAAGTCTGTTCTTAATCCAGTCCTGGCCATCTTGGGACAATTGCTAAAGGAGGCAAAGTTCGGCTTCCTGGACCGGCTGCTGCATGTGGTAGGTTGGCTTCCTGCAGATTATAGTTGCTGCAGGTTGTGGGTCAGTGCATTTTACATTTGTGTTCTGGCTCTTGCCTGTATTCAGCCTCTCAACCCCTCTCAACCCCAAACCCGATAAAGTGGCCAAGAAAGAAACAGTATTTCATTTAAGTGCTTACGAATTAGCTGATTTTAAATATTGAAGCTAGGGTTACAATCTAGTCTTAATAACTATTTCTCTGAAAAGATAAGTCCTAGATTTTTGCTAAAAATGAATTTCAGGAAAAAGCAATTATGATATGATTTTAAATAAGAGATGAGTGAAATTGGAGAAGTGAGGTAAAAAGATGGGAAGAGTATCAGGGATACACGCTGTCCTATATAGTGTAATGGTTATATGATTGACAAGGGCAAACTCAGTCTGCAAAAGAAAACTAGTTAAGATACTAGGTAATATAGTCTGAAAGCAAGTTTCACTGATTCACAATATTTAAAAACTTTAAAGTATTGTTATTTTTTTTCTTTTATAGCCACAGAAAAGTTTCTGTGCATGGTTTTGTTATGTGAGGTTCAGAAAGTTAGAGATAAATAGAACAGTATAAATCACTTCAGGGGTTTGGTTTGGTGAAAAGGCAGTAAATGGTATTCAGTTGTTCAGTCCAACAGGTAGGTAATCAGCTAAATGCATACAAACCTGATTTTCCCCCTCAGTGAGTTAGTAATTCAATTGTTTGTAGGGAAAAAAAGCATTTGAATAAAAATATAAGAAGATAAATTGAGGTCTGGAAAGAAATTTAGAAGGAGCCTCTATACTTCAAATAAAACCAAACACCAAACATAATATTAGTTATTTCATTTACAGTTGCAAATGGAAAATAGTGAATTAATCTAACCACTATAAAAGATTTTGATTTCTTTCTCACAACTTCCAGATTCACCATGGAAAAATCTACATTACATATTTCAAGAGACCTGGAATCAAGGGGCATTTGGCTTCATGAAAAAAATGGTTTTTGTTAGTAAATCATTCTTTTCTATACATGATAATGTACTAGCTTCCTAGGGCTGCTGTAGCAAAACACCACAAACTGGGCAGCTTAAAGCAGCAGATGTGTGTCCATCCACCGTTCTGGAGGCCAGGAGTGTGAAATCCAGGTTCGGTGGAGTCGGTGCATTCTGGGAGCTCTGGGGGAGGAACTGTCCTGTCCTTGTTTCTGGTGGTCATAGCAAATACTTGGTGTGTCCTGGCCTGTGGACACATCAGTCCGGTCTCTGCCTCTATCTCGCACCCCCGTCTTCCCTGTGCTTCTGGGCTTCCTTTTCTCTTTTTCTAAAAACACGCTCATTGGAGTTAGAACCTCCTTAATCCAGTTTGATTTTATTTCAATCCTTAGCTAAGTAAATCTGATAAGACCCTGTCTACATAAGGTTATACTTGAATGTGATGAGTGGACAGGAGTTTTAGGGAAATACTTAACAGAACCTGCATAGGCAGACTCTCTGAATGAATTATTTTAGAAAAAGAACCAAACAAGGCACAGCAAAGTTTTTTGCTTAAATTCTAGCTTGTTGCCTAATGGAAGTATAACCTTAATGAACCAATCTTGCAAAATTCTTATGTCTCGATTTCATTATTTGTAATAATTATTTTTTATATTACTGATTTATCTGTCAAAAACATTTTTATGAACTTTGAATGAAATAGTAATTATAAATTTGTTGACAAGCATAGAAAACTTGAAATATACAATGAACTTAATTTCACTGTTATTGTTGTTTACTTTTATCTTTTCTGCATTGGCCAACATCAAAAATTACTAGGCACGTTTCATATCAGGGAAGGATTTTAATGAGACAATTTTGCACATTTTTATAAAACGTATTCAGTAGTTTGTTTGTTTGCTTGCTCGTTGCTGATTTTTATATATCATTGTCACCATCAGAGAGAGAACACATATGGAAACCAAGTCAGTCAATTATAGTCCTTTCCCGAAACTCTGGGGAAGATGGTTTCATGGAAGGGACAAGGATTATTAGACTAAATGATTATTGGACTGTCCCTCACCCCTCAGCCATTGATAATAGAGCTAAAGTATACTGCTCTGAATCTCTCCCTGGCTCTCCTTCATCACTGGGGCTTCAGTGCCACTTATGCATCTGTGCCTTGCTGACTCTTACATCACAGACTTCTGTGAGCTCCAGACTCACATATCCAATCATTTATTTAAAATCTTCTTGATATTTTAAAGTACATCAAATTCAACTCATCTAGAATGAAAACAGTATTCTTGTGCCCCACCATTTTCCTAACCTCACAGTAGAACCTCATCCTTCTGTGTTTCCTGTCACTGTGAATGGTGGCACTCCTGCTCACTCAAGTGTACAGCCAGGAAGCCCAGGAGTCAGGCTTGATGCTTCCAGTAACCTCCATGTCCCCTCTGTCACCAAGTTCTGTCCTTTTGAACTTTATATAGCCCTTAATCCCTTTCACTTGATTTCCATCAGTATCTTAGTCTAACTTTAATAATTATAAACTCATGGCAAATTTTGATTTATCTGTACCCCACACACTGCCACCTGGATTATTTTGAAAAAACTCTGGTCATATCATTTTATCTCTAAATATTTCTATAATACCTATAAAAAGATAAAGAATCTTTCAAAAAATATACCTTCAGTTTCATTGTCACAACTGAATATTAACAATAATTCCTTAATGTCAAGTATTCAGTAAGAATTTAAATCTACCCAATTCTTTTTTCTCATACAATTTTTTTGTTTGAGAATTTGTTGCAGTTCGTGATCACATCAACTAACTCTGCGAATGAAACTCTCTGCGACGTTCAAGTTTCAGAAGGAATAGATCATAGCCCCAGCCACTGTGACAGTCAATATTTGGATCCTCTGTATACCTGTAGCCTCATCTTGCTTTCTACTTCCTCTCTCTCTCTCCTTTAAACACACTGGACTTTTTTCTGTATATCATTCACTAAGTGCTTACTTCTGCCAAAGGGCTTTTGCATGAACTGTTTCTCCTGCTAGGAACACCTTTCCCTCCTCATTCCTTTCTTCCTGTGAGGTACAGATCAATTGCATATATTCGGGGTCACTATCCTGTTTCTCTGACCAGAGCAAATCCTTTAAAAGTCATAGCACCATGTATTCTTCCTTTGCTCCAATTAGTCACAGTTATGCAAATAATTGTATACCTATTTGCTGCTTTTGTTCTGTTTCCTCTCCCTGGATCAGTTATTTCACTTTCAAATTGTTTGGTAATTTTAGAACACTAGATTTTTTAAATTAAATTAAATTAAATTTTTATTTATTTTTATTTTTTTTACATTTAAGCATGTATTCAGCTATTTTGGGCTGGTTTAGATACTACTAGGACCACTGAATTAGATGATAAACTATTTTTATTAGAAATATTGTATAGAAACGTCAGTAAGTTTTTCAACTCATCAAACCTTTGGCTATTTTAAGTCAATATTCAGAAACTTATTTAGGGACAGTGAAATATCACTATCCATCTTCCTCAGAAATTGTAAAACATATATACATTCTAGATTTCCAAGTTCAGCAGTTCTAATCAAAGACATAATATTATGCTACTTTAAGATTATTTAGAGTTTATTACATCCCAAATCTCAGAAGTGAGGAATTAAGTCAAATTATGCATTTTTAACTTCAGTATGCACTAAAAATAATAAAACAGCAAAAACATGGAACATATTTTGAAGAAAAATCAATAACTTTTTTTGGTGATAGTAATTCTACAAAACAGCAGAAAGTCATCAGAATGTCCATGATAGGGACAAACAAAACTGGAAAAAAAGTTTTGTCTAAAGTAAGGAAAATAGAAAAAGTATTATTTCCAAGAGTACTAGCTGCTGCTGCTTTTATTCCCCTAAAGTTTGCAAAGTTTATATATAAATATCAAAAGGAATTTAAGGTAAACTGAGGTTAGTTTTAAATCATATGTCAGTGTACTGTCTTCTGTATGTATGTATGTATGGTATTACATATAGGAAGACAGATTTCAGAAAAATTAATTAGGTAATACCATAACCTGAAACTTAGTATATAGCAGGTCCCAAATTCATTGCTTTATTAGGGCTTTCAAATTCATTGTTTTAAAATAAAAACTGCAGGTCAACTGAATAAATTTGTGATAATCAGTAATGTTCAAGAAACATTAAGAAAACATTAAGAAAATTGCATCTTGGAAAACTTCTATATCTAAGGCATAGTGTGATCTATAGTAACCAGTCATAGTATATATTATGACGGTATGTGTTTAGCCACCAAATAACTCATTAAAATGAAACAGTACCATGGACGGATTTTGAGATGACTGTGCTAAGCAAAATAAGTCAGAAGTTGAGAACCATATGCATTTACATATATGTGGGATATAAAACTGAAAGCAACAAATGAACAGGACAAGCAAAAGTTCATGGACTCAGACAACAGTTTAGTGGTTACTAGAGGGAAAGTGGGGCGGAGAGAAGGTCGATAAAGGTAAAGGGGGTCAAATATATGGTGATGCAAGGAGATTTGACTTTGGTGAACACCCAGTGCGATATACGTATGACATATTGTACACTTGAATCCTATATAATCGTATTAACCAATATCTCCCCAATAAGTTTAATAAAGAAAAAAGAATATCTGCTCTATCAAAATTTTATTTTTTTGGAACTAAATCTTTTTATGTCTTTAGTAACTTCTTCAGATTTTCAAAAACCTAAATTTGAATATCTTCTTTGATCTAGAAGCAAAACACAGAAACTTGTGAAGGATGTCAGTGGCTAAACAACACTGCTATGTGACAACAGAGCTCTTTGTGGAAATTGAAATAGAGAGGGGAAAAAAGAATAAATTAAAAGGGAAGGGCAGACAGAAGGAATTTTAGAGAAGACTGGACTCATAATTTTACCTTTAATTCCTAACACAGTGCCTGTCACAGATAAGCACACACAATAAGTGTTGAATAAACATGTGATTAAAAGATGACTAAAGTTCAAGAGAACATCACTGATCAAGGGTGACTATAAATGATAACCGGAAATTCCTAATCAGCCAGATGGCTGTCCAGATGAGTCCTGATCCCTTCAAATTTTACGAAGATGGTGCTCAAACATAAACCTTTGTGAAATTCTTAATTTGAAATTTGAGATCCATTGTTTTGAATCATTCCAATTATGGCATTATTTTATTTTCCTTCCTAAAATGGAAAGTTTAGTGTTTTGTAAGAAGCTGAAAGTCATTTTGTAACTAAAATTAAAAAAATAAAAGTGGTATTTTATTAATTCTAAAGTGAAACTCTATGGCAATGAATCATTTCTACTTCTAAATAAGTAGAAGTTGAAATAAGAAGAATCCAGAATGCATTGATTAATACTATTAAAATGACCCTACCTCTAAAGGAGAGTTCTCCAATCCCTGGGTGGTTCGTGGCCCCTTAAGTTACTGATTATCACAGCAGGAGATGATCAGCGGCAGCATTTGAGCAAAGCTTCATCTGTATGTGCAGCTTCTCCCCAGCACTAGCATCACCACCTCAGCTCCACCTCAGATCATCAGGCATTTGATTCTCATAGGAGCACCCTACCTGGTGCCAAAAAGGTTGGGACCGCTGCTCTAAAGTACACTACTTAAGAAGTCCTGATAGTTTTTAGAGTATTAAATGTTTTATCATTTCTTTAAATAGCAATTTGAAATGTTCTATGTAGAGTTCTTGAGTGGTTTTGTCATAGATCAATGCCTAAGTTTGGATTGTTTTGATTTTGCCTATCTCTGTATTTTACTTTCTATTTTTTTATTGTACATACCTAGAAATAAAATTTATTTTGCTGTATTTACCTTCTATCCAATGACTTTGCTAGGCTCATGTTGATAATAGCTTAACTCTGTATTCACTTGGATGTTTTATGTGCACCAAGTCATGAATAATGGCAGTTTTATTTCTCTATATCCTAAGCTTGCCTTATTGCATTACATACGACTTTAAGTAAAATGTCAGAGAGGATTGGTGAAGGCAGGCATGCTTGTCTTATTCCTGATCTCAAGGGAAAGCTTTCAATATTTCACAATGAAATGTGTGGTTTGCTGGAAAATTCTTATAGATATTCTTTGTCAGATGAATGAAGTTCGCTTTTATTACAAGTTTGCTAAGAAAGTTTTTATTAATGAAGGCTGAATTTTATAGATTGTTTTTCTGCATTAATGAGAATATTTTATTTTCTCTGTGATTTTGTTAATGTGGTGAGTTAAATTATTTTTCTTTTAAAAATGTTATTGAAGTATAATGTATATACATAGGAGTACAGAAATCATTAATGTATAGCTCAGTGAATTTTCATATGAAATGAGAATGATCAACTCACATGAAAAAACAAGCCATTGCTAGAACATTGGCAATACTTCGTGAACATTTTCAGTATAGAGACTAAGTAACCAGCATCTTGACTTCTAATGCCATAGATAGGTTTTTTCTTATTTGCAGGGGCTGGACATCTAGCTTCCTTTGTTCAAAATTGTTTGTATGATTAATCTTTGTTAGTTTTCTTCTCATTGATATTATTTCTTTGAATTTGTGACAATCTATTTTTATAGGTATTATAGGTAAATCTATATTTACCTATTCTACTATTTATTGTCATTTGGTTTGCATCTTTTGGGAGGGGCTGTTATGATTAGTACACATAACAACATTCTTGGACAGGTCTCTTATGATTATATCCATGCATTTTTTTTATCACACACATGCACATGTACACACACACACACCATACCACACCCCATGCCCCTAAGAGTAGAGTTTCTGGATCAGAGGTTATGCATGTGTTCAGCTTTAGTATCTACTGCCTGACAGTTTCCTGAAGTGATTGTTGTAGTTTGCACTTTGACCAACAGTATAAGAGAGTTCACAGTAGATTCTCATTAAATAATAGATGTTGCTATTAGAGAACATCCTTCCCTTCTGTAGACGTGATGGAGGGCAGTAAGAAGTAGTGGGGTGACCTCAGGTCAAATGGTGTGGATTATGTGCTGTCTAGTTCTTATGCTTTCCTTCCATGGTCTTGAACACATTATTTTATAGCAAGTAGCCATCCAGCAAGTTTTAATTCAATTGAAAAGTATTATGAAATATGGCCTTCATAATATCTGGCTTGTTGAGTGAGCAGGTACATAGGTGATATATTGGTGGACATGGACAGCGTATAAGCACCTTTGCAGATAGAAGTGGTGAGAGAGGAAGAGAAGAATATGGAAATAGAGATGAAAAGATGCGGAAGACATGTTTTGCACCTTGGTTTTTTTTTTTCTCAAGGTTATTTTGAATAGCCATTGTTGATTATTCTATTACACTTATCATAAAATACTGTTTAAAAAATGAAATTGTTTTGAGGATAGCCTTAGAAGAATATAGGGGAGGTCCAGTATCCAGCAATCCAGCTCCTCCACCCATGGTTCCTCTCCCTCAATCAATCAGGACACTTCTACCCATTTCAACTGATTACCATAAAAATTTTTTTTCAAGATACTGTTTTGCTAACAAAGAAAATCACTGATCTCTATAAAAACTAAGTTCTTTATTTTATATCTCAACCAACAGTTAACCATTTTTAATGTTTCTTTTCAGCTGTCACATGATGATGTAAGTGTATTTTTGTTATTATTGTTTTATGTCAGGGTCATTCTGACATATTGTTAGGGTTTTATTTATTTATTTTTTGGTTTTAAATATTCTTTTAGTGGCACCTAACTCTGTGATATTTTCCCCATTTTTTGCAATCAAAAGAACTAGAAGCAGGTTTTTATATCAGTAGGATTTTAGCAAAGCAATTACATCTTGATATATATAACCTAATTAAGCAAGCTTTAATTTTTTCTCATCATCTAGAAAGAAAGTAGACTTTACTAAATAATTTTTTTACTTATTCATTTTTTAAACTTTATTGGAAAACAAGTTTTTTCAAACATAACATCTCTTAAAAGCCAGTGGAACTTTCATTTTTCAAAATAATTTTTATTAATTATGGTTGACATCTTTGGGTTCACTTGTTTGGGACTCTCTGTGCTTCCTGGGCTTGTATGTCTATTTCCTTCACCAGGTTAGGGAAGTTTCCAGTTATTATTTCTCCAAACAGGTTCTCAATCTCTCTCTCTCTCTCCCCTCTCTTTCTGGTACCTTTTTGATGCTAATGTTGATACACTTGATGTCCCAGATGAGCTGTATTTTCTGCTACCTTCTTCCAAATTTCAGTTCAATCCTCTGCTTCATTTAATATGCTGTTGAGTCCCTCTAATGTCTTCATTTCAGTTATTGTATTCTTTATTTCTGAGTGGTTCTTTTTCATGTTTTCTATTTCTATTTTTGTTTCCTATTTCTTTGCTGGGTTCTCACTGAGATCACTGAGCATACTTATAACTAGTTTTTTGAACTTTGTATCTGGTAGATTGCTTGTATTCATTTGCTTAGTTCTTTATCTGGACTGGTGTTGTGATCTTTCATTGGAACATATTTCTTTGTCTTCTCATTTTGGCTGCCTCCTTGTTTGTTTCTATGTATTAAGTACAGTTGCTATGTCTTTTTATCTTAATAGAGTGGCCTTATGTAATTGGTGTCCTGTGGGGCCCAGTGGTACAGTCTCCTTGGTCACCTAAGCCAGGTGCTCCAAATGTCTCTTTTGAGAGGATCGTGTGTGCCCTCCTGTTGTAGTTGAAACTTTATTTCAGTTTGCACATTAATGGGAAGGTTTGACCCTCAGACTGATAGGTCTGGCTGTGACTGGCTGTGACTACAGTGGAGGGTTTGACCCTATGGAGCAAGATTTGCTTTTTCAGGGCTCTGGTTTCTGCTGGGTCTGCTCTTTGGGTGTGTCATTTGTGGAGGTGGTTGGGTGGTGCTCTCGTGTGGTCTGAATCTGGCCATTGGGTGTGTTGGTTCTGGGGCCTCTTAGGAGGGATTCTTGCAGGCCAAGGCAAGCCGCTGTTTGTACCTTGCCTTGAGTTCCTTTCTAGGAGCTACAAAGTGATTTGCAGATGGTTGCCACTTGTGCTTGGCTTAGAGGTGCCTGGGAGAGGCTAAGCTGCAAACTGAGGCCCGTGGCCACTAGTGCCACGTTTGGGGCGGCTTAGTAAGAGCTATGAGGCATGCTGAGGCCAGATGCTGCTTGTTTAGGGTTTGTGAACCTTTGAGAGATTTTAGAAAAGTCCTCAGAGTGAGTCCAGACAAAACATTTGTGTGGAAAAGCCATAGGATGTCACTTGGGCAGGCCTACAAGTTAGATGAGGCAGGGTCTCATGGAATCACCAGGGCAGGACTAAAGGTATCAGCTAGGTTGATGGTGACAGATTTGGTGCCCTCCTGCATGTGCATCCTGAGCAGTGGGAGGGCTCAACAAAAGAGCAATGGCTTCTGCCAGCACTTATGGTGTTTCCTCCAGCCCTTGCCCTGAAGCCAGACAACTCAGTTCCTTCCCATGTCTCCGGTGTTTTTCCAGCTGCTGCCTGGGGCACTGGAGCTCAGAAAAGAAGTCCATCAGCAAGTAAGTCTGTGTGGGGCCTTTTAAGAGGAACAACTGGGACTCCAGCCGTATCCCTGTCTTACTCTGCCACAATGTCTACTGGTTTTCACAGCCCAGAGTTCTGGGGATTTCTCTTCTTGGCACTGGAACCCTGGGCTGGGAGCCTCATATGGGGCTGTGACCCCCTCACTCTTCATAGGGGACCTCCATAGCTGAGAAACCCTCTCAATTTTTAACTGCCATATGTAGATGTGGGGCCAGCCCATTCCATGTCTCTGCCCCTCCTACCAGTCTCAGTATGTTGTACTTCCTTAGTTACAGGACTTCTGTTTAGCTAGACTTCAGGCAGTTCTCAGTGAGGGTTCTGTAGTTTACTTGTAATTTTGAGGTGTTTGTGGGAGGAGCACAGTGTTTACCTATTCTGTTATCTTGACCAGAAGCCCAGTGTACTGCTAAATATTTCTTAATGATATAATTTGGTAACTTAGAAAAGCGTCATTTATCTAAGCATTTAATTAGAAGAAAAGGCAGATTTCTCAGGGAAGAATAAATGTTAGCTAATAACAAACATTGTATAAAAAAGTATTTTGTCTTTTGATAGTGTTAGAATTACAGAGAATTATTCCATAATTAGTCACTTTTGAGAATTTAGTTTCCTTTAGTTTTATTATTGTTGTTTATTCTGTTTCAAAATTCTTCTGTTGAAACCTACTCCTTGAGATGGTTGTATTATGAGGTAGATCCTTTGCAGGGTGATTAGGTCTTGAGGACATAGCTCTCATGAATGGTACTGTGTGTTACATGCATGTCCTCCCAGTTCAGACTCTTGGCAGCTCTATGAATGAATGATGTCCACAGTGTCCTGTCCTTGACTTCCTGCTTAGACTCACGCCTATGGCTTTATTTTATGGAGTCAGTTCATCTCGTATTTGATCTTTCTCTTTTCCTGCTGGCTTTTTTCCCCCCAGAATTATTGTCTTTTCTAAAGAATCCTTCTTTTTTTATGCCTAAAGAAAGACAGCTTCAGTTTTGTCATTTTTGCCTCTCCAGTGATATTTCAAACTTAATTTTCTCTAGAACCCACTTGTTCACCTTTCTGATGGTCCAAGGTATTGCTAGAGCTCTCCTCCAATGCTGCATTTCAAATGAATATTTTTTTTTTCTTTTCAGCCTCCTTCACTGTCTCATTCACATTCATACATCTTTGCTGTGGGTGGTCTTTCCTAATCCTTCCATCCAGCTCTTCTGAGTCTCTGCCTTTGCTTGACTTCTTAGCTGATTTATTTGAATTTATGACTGAACCAAGGTACAAAAATTATACAATTTCAATGTTTTCATTGTATAAATTAAAGTTGTGTATGAATGGGATTAGTGCTCTCATAAAAGAGGGCTAATAGAGCTCCCTAGCCCCTTCTGCTATGTGAGGCTCTGTGCAAAGAAGTCAGCAGTCTGCAAGCTAAAAGAAGGTTCTCACCAGAACCTGACCATGCTGACATTCTTCCAGCCTTCAGAACTATGAAGAATACATATCTGATATTTTAAGCCACCCTGTCTGTGGTATTTTGTTATAGCAGCATGAACAGACTAAGACAATGTGCATGACTATAAAATTTCTTTTCCTACTTTACACTTCTTGTTATAGCATCTTTCTGGACCCAATAATAAGACACATCTTCTCCCCATCATTCAGATCCTGATTCTCTCTTTGAGAGAGGGGCAAGAGGAGAGGTGCTATCGAAGATTCAAGTGTTGGAGCTGAGGATCATGGGATCCCTTAGGTAGCCACTCATTTTAAAAATTAAAGTATTTTTTCAAATTGTCAAGTATCTGTTTTCTCATAGGACAGTCTAGTATTTGCACAATCTTTCTAGAACAGAAATTGATAAAATATACACACATGGTATTTGCTAAATAAGATTGTTTTGCTACTAGCATGTTGTAGAATGAGCTCACGTGGTATATAGGTCTGTGTCCTTCATGTCTGGAGAGATTTGCTGCCTGGGCGGAGTTGGTGCCTCAGTGTCAAGAGTTTTCTCTACGGTGGTAGCAAAGTGAGTGCCGGTGAGCAGAGTGAGCATGTCCGTACAGCTGTGACTCTGAAGTGGTGCTGTTGTCTAGCTGCGTGACCACAACTGCCAGGGTAGGCACAATGCTGTCTGCTCATAGAACCTGGGTCACAGAAAGCATTGTTCTGTCTTGCTTTTTTCTTCCACATTTCTTGCCACACTGTGTTCAGCAAACCAATACTTGGAATTATTTTCAAAAATTCAACTTCCAATTTTGTTTTCTAGCTTGTTGAGGAAAGGTAATGAGATGATATTTTTCATCTCAGAAAGGCTATTTTCCACTTTAATTTAACACATTTATTGGTTTAGAGTTTATATGTGCCCAAGAGCCCTTAAATATCTGCAAAAAAAGTTTCCTTTTGAGTTTGTGAAATTGTATTTTCTCCTGTGATACAACTTTTCAACTCTTTGCCATGCCAGCCCCTTCAAAATATTCACCTTCTGACTTACAACACTCTGTATTTATTTACAATTTTCAGACTCTCCTAATTCTTTGAGCATTTTAGATTTGGTTTAATGATTTTCTCCCTACCACCTAATGTGACATTATTTTTTGTGGTGAGTTCATCATCTTTGTAGAAGTTCCATTTAATATTCTGTCTTCCCACCTTTAAATATCTTCATGTTATCTCAACCATGCTATCCCAAAATAAGACCCTATTTTATGACCAATGAGTATGCTATCTCTAAAATCTCTCTGACCAGCTCTCCAGCTTTCTTCTTCTGGTACCTCCATTCCTCCTGCATTTCCTCCACTCAGGCATCGCCTATCCAGGGAGCTCAGCATTGTCTTACTGTCCACATTGTTCTCCTGTTCTCCTTTTCCTCCTTGTGTGGTTTAGTTTCCACCGTCCGTTATTGTAATCATGGTCTCACATAGTCTCTAGCCCTTTGACTTTTTCTAGCCCCACTGTGGCCACTGGGCAGCGCCTCTCCACGGTTCAGATGTTCTGCTACTCTGCGCCTGGGACTGAACAGCTCATGATGGCTGAAGAAAAGACCTGGACCTTCCTGACAGGTCCTGCTTTCACTAATGACCACTGACCTCAAATGGAACTTCAGACACTTTGGCGGTACATTTCTTTTTTATTTGATTTTCAACTAACCTGTGTCTATTATAGTACTTTCCCAGAAAACTGAAGTAGAACCATAACTTTAGTCATATACGGGAAGACTAATTTAACAGACCCATTTCACCAGAGGCCAATTGAATAGAATATTTTTTATCAAAAATTATAAAGATTCTGCAAATAATTTATGGTCAAATATGAATTCATATGACTTTATTACAGTGGCCTGTACTCTGAACTTTCATTGTTGATTATTTCAGCAGAGCTTCAAAGTGAAAACAAATAGACGTTAATTAAAAATGGCTCAATAGTTTAAAAATATATGACTTGCCATTTCAACTATCTAAAATTAACATCTCAACCATTACACTGGGGGAGCAATTATGAACATTTGAGTGTGAAACGCACATAGAGGCAGTGTGGATTTATTTTTAAATCAACTTAATTGTTAGCAATAAAACAAAGTGAGGAGAGAAGACATTTATCTTCCACACAGAGTAGTTCTAGTGTTTTGTGCCACTTCTTGATGAAGCAAACAATTATTGCTTCTTATGAATCCAGAGAAAATTCCCAATTCCATGACAGAGTCTGCACAGCCACACAAAATGAAGAGATTTGAGAGTATGTCCTAAGTGAGAACATCTTCACATCATCCTGGGAAGACTTCATTATTGGAAATTGAGGGAAAGAGAGAAATTTTCGTTATTTAGGAGAAGCATAAGAAAATGGACACGTAGAAAAGTTTTGATACTATTTCTAAGCCTTTGTCTTCAGATCCTGTTTTTTCCTTTCAGACCGTTTTACTGGATGGGATTCTGGAAAACTGAACACAGAAACTAGTAATTTAGCTTCATGTACTGAATTATCTAAAGGATTTTATGAAAGAACTTTACATTTAGTTTTTTTTTTAATGTGAAATAGTGAAAATAGAAACTGGTAGAAAAAGCAAAAAAAGGGAAAATAGTATAGTCAAAAAAAGGAGAGGAAAAAGGAAAATGAAGAGATGATTCACAAAGTAAGATGTAAAAATGGAAAATTAAACTTTGAATAATCAAATGCACTCAAATTACTACACTAGTAGTAATAATTTCACTAACATACATTTAATGCTTTATCTATTGCTCAACACTGTTCTGTGACTTCGTATGGATTAAACAGTTGAAATCTGGTCATGACCCCAGAGGTAGGAGCAGGTCTTGTTCTTATTACCATCATTTAATAAAACATGATAATACTCATGGTTGGGAGGGCACAATACAATCCTGACTGATACATTTTGGAAAGCATTGTGGTAATAGTCATTGATAAACTTAAGAATAATTGGCCTGCTAATTTTCAGTGAAATCAACTCTCCTAGGGAGACAATATTATATATATATATATATATATATATATATATATATATATATATATATATATATATATATAAAGTTTCCATAATTTGAAAATGCTTAAATTATTATAGCATAACAGCAAATGGTGCTTATGAACAGTACAAATATGTGAAAATGCGTGTGGTACAATAACTATAAAAAAGAGTATATAAATCATATGTACTTTAATGATTTCTGTTTTGTAAATGGAAACTCATATAGTCATAAAAAATGATGGGGAAGAAAGATAAC
The DNA here is from genome assembly GCA_004027375.1 of Macroglossus sobrinus. Classification (NCBI taxonomy): domain Eukaryota; kingdom Metazoa; phylum Chordata; class Mammalia; order Chiroptera; family Pteropodidae; genus Macroglossus; species Macroglossus sobrinus. Next base: position 629,985 of record PVKZ01000259.1, on the reverse strand, counting down.
AGGATTTTTTCTCTAGATAATGAAATATGGTGAATTTTATACCTATGAGTTTCTAGAGTTTTTACAGTTAAAAAAACAAAACAAAACAAAACTAGGTGTAGATTGCCTGCACTGGTGGCCCCTGTAGCCAAACCTTTCTTTAGTGCCTTCCCACAATGATTCTGGTTTCATAGGGCTTGCTTTAGCCAGCGAGACAGTTGCAAGTTAGATGCTTGAAAACTTTAATGCATTCCCTGATGGGGATATGAAGGAGAAATGAACTGCTCATTTATCTCAGCCCAGGCCATCCTAGATCTCCTAGCTTCTGGCCAGCAAGCCGGCTATCACAGACACATGAGAAAGCCCAGCAGACAGTGCTTGCCTAGATCTGCAGAGCTGCCCACTGACATCTAGGCACATGGGAGTTAACAGATGGCTTCTGTTTACCCCCACAGACCCCACGCAGATTTGGAGTAGTTTGTTTCATAGCATTTTAACTTAATGTTGGAGGTCATTTTAGATTTCAGAGCTTTGCTGAGTAGCAAACCCATGTTAAAAGCATTCATCAATAAAAAGGTATGCAAGATATTCCATTACTCATTTTTCAAAGAGCCTTCTCTATATGTTTCAAGATAACCTGGCTTTATAGCCTCCATATATTTAACTAGATGCCTCCATTAATCTTTTTCTAACTACTATATTTGTGATTAGATTCTTCCTCAAGGCATCTCCAGCTTCTGATGATAATCTGGGCTTAATGGTATCTAGCAGGTCTCACGAAATTCTCTTTGCTCACTGAACCCTTAAAATTCATAAAGAGACCTGATTTTACTGAACCTTTTATCCTACTTGCTAGCACATGTTTAAGTTGGCTCTCTTTGCTTTTCATCAGAAGAGGTGAAAGACTTTGGTTATAATATCTCTGGCCATTTCTTCTGTACTTGAGCCATCACTTGTGATTCACTGTTGCATTCCAGTGAGCTGATAGCTGTGTTTCAGGTGAATCTTGCCCCATAACTGACATTTTCCTTGACCTGTGTTACTGACCCCATCTGTCTGCCTGGGCAAGCCTCTCGAGTCCTCAGGCCCCACTCCCTGCCTTTGTCATGCTGGTCTCCAAAGAGCCCCTGGTCCAGCCTTCATCATCTTCTTTCCCTCTGTTTAATGGCTGCAGTTCTACTCGACCCCTCACTCTCATAGTGCATGCCAGGCCATTCATCCTTTAACTGCACAACTATGAAGTAGTCATGTGGTAGGCAGTGTTTATATGCTTTGTGTATGAAGTTTAACAATATTTCCTTTTTGTGCACTCCCCCGCCCCTAAAGAAAAAGCTCTGATTTGAAGAGTAGGTACATGAACAAATAATTTTAAAGCAATATATCAGTAATGGTTATAGCAAAGGCATTTATAAAATGCTATATTTCTCTGTTTCCTACCTTTTAAAATCCACTGACTGTGTGTGTGTGTAGATAATTTGATAGGACAACAAAGATCCAGTTATCCTTCTGCCTTTTGTAGTGTGTAAAGCTGTCTGGCCCTGTGTTGAGATGTATCCTGGTTAGAACAGGGTCACCTGCAGAGGTAGTGCACTGTCAGGTGTGCATCATGAAGCCGGATTGGCTATGGCAATAATCAATCACTGTCCACTTATGAGAAGAGAAAATGTGGTCAGCATACACTTCCAGGTGTGTTTGGGGAAGCACACAGGTGTTTATCACTGATGAGAGCAGCAATGATCCATTTCCCTTGACTCTGCCATCTGAGTCCTCACAGGCTAGTCTGTTGCCAAGTCTCTTAGCCTTATTTATTATTTATTTTTTAGATAGGCTAATTTGTATCTACTTTAAGGGAAAAATTGCCCAAGTCAAATAAATTCTCCCAAAAGCATTCTTCAAAGTAAGCCCATTAGGTACCCAGGGCCTAAGGGTGAATAAAACTCATTATGACCTTTTCAAAATTCACGTTCACAACTGAATAACTGTGGTTCTTATCACTATATCAAGAAGCAGTGAAATCCCAGAAGGTCCAGATTGTACCCTTAAGACTAATTAACTCAAAAAATGGTGTACGTGTGTGCACATTGAAGCATCCTCACCCCAACTGATTTGGTGAGTGTGATTTGGCCTTCTCTCCGCCAGAACTTTACTCACCTATAGATAAATGACTGCTTTCATATAAGCTTTTTTTGTGCTTAGTGTATTCTCTGTGCTTTGGAAAACTATTGGAAAATATCTCACTACCCATAACTTGTTTAATATAGTATCCAGCTTGCACACAGTAGATTCTTACAACTTAGTTATTAAATAAGACATTTAAACACCTTGCATGACCAGGTTAGGTGATCAGATACACAGATTAAGATAGATAAATACATATACATAAAAGTTGTAAAAATACGATCCCAGGCAGTAGTTTTCCAAGTATGGTCCCCTGAGTGGCAGCATCAGAACTACCTGGGCGCTCGTTAGAAATGCATCGGCCCCCACTCCCACCCACAGAGCCAGAGCCACTGGGAGCGGGACCCAGTTAACTGCTCTTACAAGCTCCGCTATGATGCACATTCAAATTTAAGACCCATTAGAGTCTCTTGTTTCTAAAAAAGGACTGTAAAATTATTTTTCTAAAGTTATCTTTCATTTACTTTTTCAAATAAATGCAGAATGTGTTATTAGAAATTAAAAAAAAACTGTATTAGAAGTGAAATTCATTTCCCAAATCCCATAGCCATGACTTAATTTTTTAATGTTTGAAAGATTCTTTTCCATATCTAAACACAATTCACAACCAATTTTAAAAGACACATTGTGTCAATCAGAAAATTTTCATGTAGCCTAGTATTAGATAATATTGAAAAATTATTGGCAATCTTATTTGTGAAGATGGTATTGCAAATGCAGGAATGTGCTCGAGCACATATATTTGAAAGGATTATTCCTATAAATACCCAAGTGAGATAAAAATGCAAAATATGTGAAATTATGCACATTTACACATGTTTTTAATGGCTTTAATTAAGGTCAGACATAACAAATAAAAATAATTATTCCATACAAAAAATACAAATTAAAGTGAAATGCTTTTTTAGGATTCTAGCAGAAACAAAAAATGTCAAATTAAAATTTAAAAACAATATGCGTAAATGCATTACTATTACTAATATTCTAAGCACACTCCTAATGGCAATAGTCATTACTGTTTCCATGTATTGTGTGTGATTTGGAACCTCATCTCAGAATCTGTACCTAACTCTCTTATTAAATGAATGAGAATAGTGGAATGTATCTGGTGTGCTCTCTGATTTGATACATGGTAAAAATGACATATAGAGAAATAAACTTGTTCCAGGTCTTTTAAATAGTAATAGTATAGTTAGAATTCATGATAAGTTCTCAGATCAAAACTGTAGAAAAGATACCTTCTACATAGCACCCATCTTGAAAGATTTTATCAGAAATAGCTGCACTTGTGATCTGAATGCAGTACTGGCGTCAAGCCATTTTAGACATACAAAAACATGCATGCACATAAAGCTTACTAAATTGTGGTCGGAGTAGTGGTAGAAATGACAGGAAATAAGCAAAATAAGGTCATTATGAATATGTAGTCTGAGAGATCCTTGGAGAATAAGTGTGTGTCAACACCTAGAATCTGGAAAAAATTATCAGCAAAGTGTTACAATTTGTGGAAAAGAACACTAGGTCACTTAAAAAGCAAAAACAAAACTGTTCCTAAGAACGGAATCTAAAGCCCTTAACCATGGCCTCAAAGATCTTCCAACATCCAGTCCTTTCCTGCCTCCTTGTTTTTCCAACCTCTCTCCCTCTTTTCACTCAGCTCCAGTTACCTCCCTGAGGCTGACAATGCTCCTCAGGGCCTTTGCACTTATTCTTCCTACTTTTCCAATGACTGATGACATCTGTGTCATTTTCATCCATAAGCATTACATATTTTTATGTAATTATAAATGATGTTTTTATTTTTAATTTCAGTATAAAATCTTTAGTTCCTAGTACATAGAAATATAATTTAATTTTGTATATTAATCTTGTGTCACTGCTAAACTTAGAGTTTTAAGAGTCTTTTCGTAGACTTTGTAGAATTCTCCAGATATATGCATATGAAATAGTGTGCATTATACTATTTTTGGTGCAATTATCTGTAAATGTCAGTTATGTCAAGTTATTAATATTCAAGTCGTATTTTTCTGATTTTCTGTGTACTTTTTCGATCAATAATTGAGAGAAGGGTTTAAATATTTGACTATCATTGTGGATTTGCCTATTTCCTTTGAGGTTCTATTAGTTTTATCTTCATGTATTTTGAAGCTCTGTTATTAGATAAAGGTTTAGGATTGTGTGTTCTTGGCGAATTTTTTGTTATACTTTTACTCTATGATCTACTTTGATAACTTTTTCTATATTTTTTATTTTAATTATTTGTGTCTTTACATTTAATATGAGTTTCTTATAGACAGCTCCTAAAGTTAGGTGTTGCTTTTTTGTCCAATCTGATCGTCTGACCTCAATAGCATGTTTAGACTATTTACATTTAATGTTATTATTTTTATAGTTGGATTTAGATTCACCCAACATCTTGCTCCTTTTTTAGTCTCTTCTGATATTTGCTTATTTTTTCTCTTTGTAACTTTTTTTAGATTGTGTATTTTAGTCCATGTTATCTCCATTGTTGATTTATTAGCTACAATTATTTATTTTATTTTAGGGGTTACTTGGGGGAAACCAAACAAATCTTAAGATTATCTCACTCTATTCAAGTGATATACCTTTATGCATATAGTATAGATGTATCTTAGCTATACCATTTTAGAGATAATGAAAGCTAAAAACTCAGAGAAGTGATCTGATTTATCTATGGCCAGAAACCTTGATTGGGGGCTAAAATAAGAATTCTAGTGTACAGACTTTAGACTTAGTGCTTTTTCCACAGCGTAATGCTAGGGTGAGTATCAGTGTATTTTTTTTGGAGAAGACCAAGTCACCACAAGTAGAAATTATCATGTATAAGCACCAGTGGGAAGAAGGGTGGGGTTATTTTTTTCTTGTTTTGGAAAATGTAAGTTTTAAAGATCCAGTAGGAAAGCCGTGAAATTTCCCTGCAGGTCACTGGGTAGGCATCACACACAGACATCAAGTGAACAGTCAGAGATAAAGCTGTGAGCCAGCATTTCACCCGAGTCCCTGAGGCGGAGTCAGGATTCCCTTGGCCTTTCACATTAGTCACTCCAAGAGAGCAGTTCACATCCTATAAATCAGACTGTGACTTGTAGGGTTGTTTAAAATCGTATGTACTCATCTTATTCTAGGTGCCCAAATTAAAGAATATGTGAGACTGTCAGCATGATAGGCATCTCTATCTAGGCCTGCTTATGTAAATATTGTAAGATGCATATTTACTTCTTTCATTTGCACAATTGATCCATTAGTATATCCATTTGGGCAGATCAGTTTTTATGTTTTGGGATCATCATGGGAACAAAAAAAGAGTCTATTAATAATATAAATAAATGTGCAATATTACTTTTAACACAAGTATGACAAAATAGGAACCAATATATTATAATTCAATATAAATTTTGAATTCTCACAATTCTTAGATTTATTTTCCTTAGTATAATTGCATTTATGTCCAGCTTTACTCCTAGTATTATATATTTATACAAGATTAAAATGAAATGCCTTCTGGATATTTACACATTACTTTTTGTCATTCTTATTCATGAGCTCTAAATAGCAGATACTTAATCTCTGAACCTAGGAGACAGGTCATAAATGTAATCAGTCATTATAACTACTCAGATACCTTCTTTTCTCTGATTTAAGAAATAGAGTTGAAGTCTTAAAGCAAAGTTTTTTAGATCAGGAATTTATGTGTGTATATATGTATATATGTATGTATTTTTCCAGAACTTGTTTTTAAAGAATATTAATGATATCAGAATGCTTGGATTTATTTCTTATGTTTATAAGAATGTTATATAGAAATAGCCTCAAAATACAAATTTTTTTTGGCAATATTTATATAACCAGAAATTTGTCAGACTTAGTTGTTAAGGCATTTGGCAGTATCTAATCAGCTTCCCCTGGATGTTTACCAGAAGGAGTAACCATCACTCAGTGGCTCCCCTGTAAGTGCACAGTAATGACTGTGTGCATGTCCAGGCAAAGGTTCGTCACAAACGTAGGCCACTGAGGACAGTGACAAGGAGAGTTTCTGTGCTGGATTCATGATAAAGGAGAGTGGAAAGGGAAACAGTGAAAACGAGGCCACCTAGCCTTGTCCTAATACTCCCGCTCTACAGATGTGCGACTCTTAGACAACCTGCGGTTCTTCACAGCCTTTTCCACGTGTAATAAAAACAAGAAATATCTCCAGCATTTCACAGTGCAATTACCTATTGGAATAAATGTTTACCTAGCCGTTTCTCTCATTTTTAAAAGAGATATATTAGCATTCTTTGCATTTCAATGTCAGGAAATTGCTTTATTTCAGTGTGGTGGCTATCTGCCATTCTCAATGTGATGATGGCATGTTATTCCTCTGCACGTTCACTGACGAGTCCCATCCTGGGGATAGCTTGGACTTCATTTTCTAAAATGTGCTTTAGGCTGATCATTTGAGTGAATGATAACACAAAAACAGTAAAACAAAATACATTTGGGAAAAAACAAGAGTACAAGGTGAAATTTGATAAAGAATTAGTAGTAAAAGATTGGGTTTGAATGATGAGATATTTATTTATTGATCCAAAAATATTTTCAAATGTCTTTCATGTTCCAGACACTGTATTGTGCTTGGTTATAAATGGGTAAATTAAAAAAAAATGATCACTGCCCTGGGAACTCAAAATTTAATCTGGAAGGGAGTCAATAAACAAATGAACAAATACACTTTAAAATTTATAATATAATACAATTATATTTGATGAATGCTATGGTAGAGAATAAGTTAGTGGACTTCTAGTCAGAAAATACAATTATGGAAATTCCCATAGACCATTAGTATTTAAACCAAGACTTCATGGTATGACCAGTTCCCATGTGAAAAATTGGCAGTATTGTTCTATTGAAAGGAAGTAATGTGAGCAGAAGTCTGGAGATGGCCAAAGCTTAGCATATTTGAGAAACAGAAAGGAAATTAGTATCCTGAGAGAGGGACAGAAATTAAGTTAGAAAAGAAGTAGTTCGCATTATTTGTAAATCATAATAAAGCCTTTGGAATATATGTAAAAAATAAGCCAATGTTTTAATTCCATTTTCCTTACTAATTGATATTCAGTATAAATTATTGAATAAAAACAATTTGTTGAATAAAATGTTTTATATATATATATATATATATATATATATATATATAACTAAATATCTATTTTAATGATAACAAACAATCTCAGATCATCCAATGGAAAAGAACAGGCTTGTGATAGGGCTGGCATACTGGAAGAAATGGTAATGATTTTGAAATGACATAGGCTAAGGTTAAATGGTGGAAACCAATTTAGATTTTAATTCATGTTTAATCTTTAACTTGATTTTTAAAATAAATTCTGGGTTTATTGATGTATTGTGATATAATGTGACACCATATTTACTATATGATAGCACAACAAGCAGGATTCAGGAATTTATAATGTAATGGAGATGGATCTCTATATTTTCAAAAAAAGAAGGAAATAAGTAAAACTTAAAATATTATGCAGTGCATACTCTGTAATCCATATATGTGTCAAGAATGATAAAATATATATATACCAAGAATGTTCCTCATGATGTGGAGCATTTTTACTACAACAGTTGGGGTGAAAGGCATGCAGGATAGGTCAATCTTGTGGATAGAGTTGTCATTGAAAGCATATTTCTATAATTATTTGTTTAATTTCAACTTCAAAATATATTTTTCTTTTTACCAGTTATATCTTCATATCTTCTGCCTCTTTTTCATTTCTTTCATGATTTTCACTTCTTTTAATAGTATGCTGTCTAGATCTCCTCCTTTACACAGTAATTCACTATTTTTCTGTAATTGCTAGGACACCTGCTATGCAAAACATCTAGTAAAGAAGACACTGTCCTTCCTCTCAAAATATTGAAACTTGATCAGGAGGAAGAAATATTTAGATTAATAACTACAGTGCAAGGAAAAAGTTATAGTTGGCCCAAGAGAAATTAAAAACATGAGGAGGGAATTCAGAAGAGACAGTGATAACATTTGGTTGGGACAATGAACACATTTATGGAGGGAATAGAATTTGAACTGATACTTAAAGAATGAGCATTATTTTGCATGTCAGGAAGGGAGGTCCAGATGAAGGAATGTGGTGAGCAACGGAGAAACATATCTGCACTAATCTTGAGAATAGAATGATTGCTCCAAATCGATAATTTATTTTGACACAAGCCAGTATTACTCTGCTTGTTCCCCACCTTTATTGATCCTACTTAGTGCCAAATAACTATTGGTTATTATCAGAAATAAAACTCACCTAGTAAAATAAAAATGCTTATCTTCATATGGTTCATTTATGTTTATTTTACTGTGGGATCCAGGTTCCCATAAATTCAGATTTTTGTATAGTCCACTCCCACATTGCACCAAGGTTGGTCTCTGGGACCAATATAATACAGAAGAGAGGATAGTTTGTCACTTCTGAGATTAAGTTATAAAATACCACAGCTCTGTCTTGGTTGTTTGCTTGCCCTTTCTTGGATTGCTTGCTCAAGAAAAATCCAGCTGCCATGTCACAAATAGCCCTATGAAGGGGCATACATAGTGAGAAACTGAGGCCTCCTACCAGTAGCCACATGAATGGCCTTAATAGGTGATCCTAAAACCCCACGGAAGACTTCAGATAACTAAAGTCCTGGCCACCATCTTGATGGCAACCTTGTGGGAGATCCTAAGCCAGGGCAACCCAGCTAAGTTGCTTCTGGATTGCTGATCTTCAGAAACCGTGTTAGTGAATGTTTTTTCTTTTAAGCTGCTGAATTTGGGTATACTTTTGTTAAGCATCAGGAGATAACTCATACAATTTCTACCTAGAATAATGCCTGATATATGTAACACAGATAGTGTGTGTGTGTGTGTGTGTGTGTGTGTGTGTGTGTGTGTGTGTGTGTATGATAACAATAAAGGTTAAAATAATAACTAAATGGAGTGTTCACTAACATTTTTTCCGGGGACTAATTTTTTCTTTAATTTCAGGTCTAAATAATTTGCCTCTATATAGAACTCAAATTATTTTTAAAGAATTTTTTAAAATATTAATTTGCAATAATTCAATGCCATATTTACTTATTCATTTTCCTAGTTAGTCCCTGACATTCAAATATCAATGTTGGCTGCAAGTTAAGATTTAATTTTCAGTAGCTGGCTCCATCCCAAATAAAAGGCTATGGTTCTGATATTGTTTATTACATGTGATTTTTATTTTATTCTTCAGAAGCAAACTTAAAAAAGATGGTTCATGAATATGTTGATTTTTATATGCAAAATTTCTAGATATACATGTAAACATAATTGAATAACTTAATTTTTTATTCTATTTTTCATTGTATTTAAAAGCTCTTTGTCCTGAGGATATCTGATTCAAGAACTGAAATAACATTTGTACAGAATCACAGTGAAATGGAGACTCGAGGTATTATTCTGCCTAAGTCTTGATCAGCCCGTTTATTTTTTATTAAAAGAATTATTAGAGCAGTTCAAGATTCATAGCAAAATTGAGGGGAAGATACAAAGAGTTCCCTTACGCTCCCTTACCCCTTACCTCCACTGACACATCAAGATCACCCAAAGCACATCGTTTGTATTGGGTTCACTCTTGATGTTGTACAGTCTGTGGGTTTGGACAAATGCATAATGACATGTATCCATCATTATGGTGTCATACAGAGTATTTTCACAACCTTGAAGATCCTCTATGCTCCACCTATTCATCCCTCCCCTGTCCCAACCCCTGGCAGTCACAGAATTTTTTACTATCTGTAGTTGCCTTTCCCAGAAAGCCATATAGTTAGAATCATACAGTATGTTATACAATCTTTTCAAATTGACTTTTTTCACTTAGAAATATACATTTAAGTTTTCTCCATGTCTCCTTATTGCTTGATAGCTCCTTTATTTTTAGCACTGAATAATATTTTATTGTCTGGATGTACCAATTTTTTATCCACACCTACTAAATGATATCTTGGTTTTTCCAAGTTTAAGAAACTATGGATAATGCTGCTATAAACATCTATGTGCAGTTTTTTGTGTGGACATAAGTTTTCACAACTCTTTTGAGTAAACAACGCGTGTGATCACTAGATAATAATGAAGGAATATGCTTAGTTTTATAAAAAGCCGCCAAACTGTCTCCCAAGTTAGCTATACCATTTTTTTCATTGTCATTAGCAATATTTCTCTACATCCTCACCAGCATTAACTGTCATCAGTGTTCCAGAGTTTTGCTATTCTAATAGGTGTATGTCATTGCTTTAATTTGCATTTCTTTGATAACATATTTATATTTTGCTATTTCAAAATACATTAAAACTTCAACAAATAAAAATGGCAAATTTAGAACAAATCTTTTTCTTTAAGAATACATTTTCCCCTGGAAAATTTTATTAACAATTTGGTTAAGGTATGTGTGTGTGAATTTTTCCTCCCTTGACACTGAATGACAATCGGTGCTCTAAAACATGGCACTTGTTCAGTTATTTTTATATGTAGGCAAAGGAAAGGGAGATGGAAGGCAGGACCATTGCTATTGGTGATCACCCATGCATTTTATAGCAAACAGATATAACTTCATGGCGATAAGTCACCCTGTGGTAAATAACTGGGATCAGTTTCAACGCGGTATAGACAACTGGCTTCCTTTCTGCAGAAATGATTGATTCCTATCAGTTTATCAGTTTTCCTCTGCCTTAGCTTTAGTCTCAATATATGGCTATATGAAAAATGGCTGCATTTAATAGAATTACGAAGAATGAGCCAATCAATTCAGTATGATTTACACTGAATTTATGTGAATCTCACACTTTTTTCAGCCTATATCATTTCACCCACTGATTGTCATGACAAAAGTAAACAAACATCAGATGCTAAAACCACATTCTTAGACATCCATTAAATTTATTTTAATGGAAAGACTTTTCTCATCTGTACCACATCTAATACTATTTTCCATATTTTCTGTCTGTATTTTCATGCCACATGATGCAGTAATGCCCTGCAGGGCAGGAACATAACTTCCTTTTGTATTCTCAGCCTAGAGTTTGACTTCTCATTTTGTTTTTCCACTGGTGATTCAGTTGCTACTGTCAGGTGCTAATTTTTTTAATGCATTGTTTCATTAAGTTCTCCTAGTAACATTATATCTTAGGCAACATTATTATGTATAATCATCGATCTATAAGTGAGGAAACTGAGGCTTAACATTAAGTATTTGAAACACTTGGCATTGGAAAAGCAGTTGGAAAAAAATTTAAAGGCCAAAAAGAGAAACTAAATGAAAGATAGGTTATTTTAAAAATACAGGGAAAAAAGAATTTTAAAGGGAAAATATTTATTGGACAACACAATTTTAGGGCCCCAATCTATGCTCTGACAAGATTGCAGATATAATCAATATGATCAAATTATGAAGGAAACACATTGCTTCCCCAAATACCCCAAAATGATGGAAGTGTGGACTGCGATGGGCACTGTGTAATCTATCCAATTAATGAAATGAATGGGATGAATAGGTTATTTTACTTCATCTGGGTGTGTGCGTGGTTCATCTGACTACTAACTATCTGACTTGAGGGCAGGATCCATGCAGAGTTTTTATTTGCATTTATCAAAGTACCCATCACAGACCATTAAACACAGCACGATCTTAATAAGCATTTGTTGAAGAGTTCTGGGGTTGAGGTTGTAGGGGAGAGAATTACATGGAAATGGTTGAACTGGCGGTTATCTGTTGATGGGAGAAGGAAGTGTTGATAACACTGTTGGGAACTGTCTAGTCACGAGCAGCCATTGAAAGGTTTTGTGAGCAGTAGAGTGGTCGTGAGCGGAACCACTTTTTGAAAAATTTAATTAAGCAAGAGATAGAAGGAGGAAAGGTGATACTGGAATCTAATATAATATTTTAGAAGGAGGCAACAGGGGCCTAATTGAGGGAGTAAGAATAGGAAGAAAGATGACAATATTGAGGTCTAAAGAACGAGAGAATAGCAGTTCAATTCTGATTCCTTCTTTGAGAGACTCTAAAGTGTGAAAATCAAATGAGTTATTTTTTTGTTGACATCAAAAGGGAATATCATGTTGCTTTCTTTAGGTGGAGGATGTATTGAATTGCAGTCTATCAATGTACTGCTATCGGTCTTGTCTGGCCCTTCACAGTACATGCTGTCTACTCACATTCGGGTAGCGTATGGCATACATAGAGGGGAGTCCTCAAGTTGTGGTCAGAGTACTGGGTTCAAATCCATGTCCTCTCACTTGTGTGATTGGCAGTTAATCGGTTACCCTCCCTCATGTCACTGACACAAGTAAGTACGTGTGAAGTTAGAGTACTGTGAGTTTCGTATGGCCACTGCGGGGATGGAGGGGTTTCCAGGCGGCACTGAGCACAGCGTCTGACCCAGAGCAAGGGCTTGTGCTCTCTAATATGCAGACTGCTCACAAGGCACGCATTTCCAAAATCCTGAGCACCGTTGCCAGTGAACAAGCTGAGGAGCATATTGTCCACTTGCAGTCTGCCTGTGTATATCATGTTCTCAGATACTGGCCTCTCTATTATTTTTATGATGCGGGCTATTAAGCTTATTTTCTTAAGAACAAAATTGGTATGCATTGCCCATTTTCAGGGAGCAAAATAAAATATTCACTTTCAAACTTTCTTTTGAATAAGAGGAAAATTTCCACACAATGGAACTATAAAATTAAGTGAAAGAATAGACTTTGGAATTTACAATAGATGGCAGGCTGTGTTCTTAGTATTCTTGAAGGTATGAAATTGTAGTTAATTGCTCTGTTCTCAATTTTAAAGAGCAAAGAGTTCATAAATAATAAGCTTGAGTGGCAGTTTGCAAAGGCTCTAAAACCTCTCAATGTATTTTTCATTGCCAAAGAGGTAATTCTTCTGAGTGTTGATTATTCCCATGAATTTTAAAATACCCCACAGAGACTAAATGGATGAAAATCATCTCTCGGTTCCCTTTGTATATCAGAGCTGTATGTGTAAATGAGAAACCTACTACCTTTGGTTTCCTGTAACACATTCATCCTCTACCGAGATATAATATTTCTTTAAAATATAATGTAGGGTTCTTCAAAGAAATATAAATAATGAAATTACTACTTCCTAACTGTGTAATGATTAGTAAATTTTCAAAAATTTTGAGTTGTACATTAAGAGTGTGTGTGAGAGGGAGGGGGAGAAAGTGCAGGGGTCTGTTTTCTTCATTACTGACAACTTCATTTGTTCATTGATAATATTAAGTGACAGCATGATTGACTCAATATCCTAAATTCTTCTGGCTTACAAATTTTACCAAACATATGTTTAGTACTATGCTATCCTTAAAGGTACAATAAATATGCATCATATTTGGCCTCTTCCCACTAAAAATAGGCATGAGTAATCTCATGAAAACTATATCCATCTGAGATAAAAAATTCTTTAGTACACCCCAGTGCCAATAGTTTAATTGACATTTTCAAGGCACTAACTCTACCTGGGTATGTTGTATCATCATCTTTTTTTTTTTTCCAGGCAGGTTTTGTATATAGAGAACTTCCATGTGTAACAATGTAAACATAATCCTTTTTTTTAGTGGCCACATGTTCAGCAAATAATAGCAACAGCAGATAAAGCATAAGCAAAGGGACCAAACCAAGGCAGGACAAGAACAGTTGTTTTACTAACTTAACCCTGTGTCCTTGGAGTCTGTGGGGGAGATATTAAGGTTTGTTACACTTAAATTACCAAGAATCCCATTTTCCTCTGGGTTCTTCAAATCCCATAATGTCCCACACAAGCAATTGGAAATTAGACTTGAAAGGATAATTCAGAGAGAACAAACAGTAAAGTGCTTAACTTGTTTCTGAAGTTTAATGTAATTTAATCTTATGTCTTGCCTTTGGGAAATTACAAAAAAGGAAAAATTTATTTTAGTTGACATTAAACGTGGTAGTGTTCATGTCACAAGAACCAGAATTTTGTCCTGGGGCGTGGCCAGTACTGGGGTTCTAACATAGCATTTAAGTTCCAACTTGGCCACTAAGAAATCTGCCTCGTTGGGTGGCACTGTCTTCTTTTAATTATGTTTCTTTGGTGAGTGAAATGCTTGAGAAAATCATTTGTAAATTTGAAATGCTATGCAAAGGTTAATGACTATTATTTTACATTTTTTCCCTAATTTCTTATTTCATTTTTGTCTAATTTCAAATTCTTTGAGGAGCTATTGTGTAAGCTCAATCTGAGTGTGATCCAGCATCATTCAAGATTTAAATATTATGCATGTCAATGTTAAAATTATCAATAATGACATTGTTGTAGATTTAGAAAATAACACTTTCATCAAAGGGCAGGTGTCTCTAAAAGTGCAAGCAGGAGTCTTCACTGTTTGATGAGATTCTTTGTAGAAGCCAGGCTTAGAAACTGCTGGTTTTCTTCTCACTCCTGTTACTTCTTTTGTTTGGTTTAGGCTAAATGACCACTTAGATATGCTGTAGAGTACATTGGAAAATCAAAGATAGTTGTGCTGTATGGTCTCTAAAATCTTTATAAAAAAAAGTTCTTTGCAACAAATTATTTTCCACATTATGGTGGGCACTCCGAAGCTGTTCGTTGTAGTGATCTCATAACAATGAGTTTTTTAGAACAAAACTATGTTGTATCCTTTCTATTCTTGGACTTATGTCAGCCAACATTTTTACCTTCAAAATAATTAGACAGTTCCCTGTTTATTCTTTCCAGGAATGAATGGCTGAAATGAGAGCTGTGCTCTTTTCTCGTTTTCATCAGATTCTTCATTTTACTACATTTTCATGTTTTTATTGCTTCTGTCATTCAAAACAAAAATAACAACTACTTAAATGAAAACCTGTACTTTAAATCTTATTAAGCTTTTTCAGTATAATACATAAAACTATCCCATTTCCCTAAATTATAATATATATAGGAAAAAAATGTAAGATCTAAAAGGAAGAAAGACTTGTGAAAGAAATAGGACACCTGAAACCAGAGAACCTATTATACTTGCTAATTCATACAGCTAGACTCGGTCTAGCTTCACCTTCCTCTCTGTGCCCTACAGACAAGGGATGTGGTTGTAACAGCATAGAGACGATAATATTCTTCCAAAGAACAAGAACAGTAACACAGCATGGTGTTCAGATAAAGGGATGGCCTTTTACCCACACTTTAACAAGGTAGGAGTGGTTTGTGATCCCTTCTACTGCTAGTGCATAAAACCTCATGTCGAATCTCTAAGGACACAGGGAAGTTATATTAAATAGAATTTAATGCACTTCTCATACATATCTAATTATTTCTAAGTTTTTTATACTTATAACTTGAAATAAAACTAAGAATTCTGTTTTATTAGCTGGGGTTTACCTATGTTGATCACATATTTATTCTCACTCAAAATATCATGGTACTCTGTCTGTGTCTCTCTAGCTCTGGCTTGTAGAAGTTAAAGCTTCAGAAGACACACTTAATCAGATAATTTTTAAGTTGCCTGCACCATCTACTGATAAGTGTCACATCTAGCTGCCAGTGTTCCTTTTCTGAAAACTTCATTCATTAAGGTTATCATAGGTTTCCTTTGTCGGGATGATTTTGGCCACAGTTAAGACAATATCCCTACAGTAACACACCATACAGTGAGAAGGTTATTTTCTGATATAACAGGTTTTCAAGGGGTAGTTGGCATTAGGCTTAGTGGTGCCTCCTCTCGTCGACATCTTCAAAGACCTTAATGCTTTCCCTCTCTCTACCCTGTCTTCTGCTTTTCGGCACAGTCTCATATATTGCGTGGTGGCTTCAGAGATTCCATGTATCAAGTAGGAAAGGAATATCCGCCCTTGAATCTTTTAAATTTAGGTTTAAATGACTTTTGCTGAAGCCAGCGCTATGTAGCTCTCACTCCTGGCAGCTCATACTGCCTTCTGGGACACCTTTAGAGACACAGTATTTTCACCTGCATTGTCTAAGCATCTGCCATCCCTGCTCTAAGCAAAGGATATCCAGCATTTTAAAACTATTGTTACCATCCACCATGGCCACCTCTGCCCGCCCACTTACCCGCCCGGATGTTAAAACATACTCCCACAGAAGCAAGTACATTCTTGTTAGCGTTCTGGCAGCAAGGTTTTACAGATATGAGAAACTTCTCTTTCCCCATGAGCCCTGTTTTTTCTTTCTTTCTTTCTTTCTTTCTTTCTTTCTTTCTTTCTTTCTTTCTTTCTTTCTTTCTTTCTTTCTTTCTTTCTTTCTTTCTTTCTTTCTTTCTCTCTCTCTCTCTCTCTCTCTCTCTCTCTCTCTCTCTCTCTTTCTTTCTTTCTTTCTTTCTTTTACTTCAGAGAGAAGTTATAAATACCATGGTTATAATAATTATAAGCAACGATCTTTGTGTCTCAGGCAAGATTGACTGATGGATTTAATCCTGAGGTGGAGCTCCTGAATGTGTTTACATGTTTTACGTGGTTTACGTGTTTTACGTGGTTTACAGTGGTTTCCAAGGGCCTCTGCTTAAGTCTCCAGCCTCATCTCTCCCCATTCCTTCCTCCCCTTAATATCCTAAACCTTACAACCTGGATCTTACATTGTTAGCTCCTCAACATTCTCCATCCTCTGTAAAGATGTTTGGCTCTGAATGGCCCATGTTTCCCCCATCTCTTACCTCCTTAACTTCTTTAGTTCCTCAGATCTCACTGCAATGTCACTGCCAATGGGAAGCTTCCCCGATTCCTCTAAGTTGGCCCCTATCCTTTACCTAACCAGCACTGATCATTTTGTGCTAGAACTTATTCCTTAATAATCTCTATTCTCCACTAGCCTGTAAAATGCTTGTGGGCAAGGATCTAATATGCATCTGACGCATCACAGACAAACAAGGAATAAAGGAAGAAATGACTTTTATTTTTTGCCTTGCTTGTCCAAGATACATCTTGCTCCACACTGTTCTCATTTTTAGCCTCACCTTCAGCACTTATTAAGTGCTTTCTATTCTGTCTTATCAAGATATTTGCCTTTTCACAAGTGATTCTTGAGGACCAAAACCCTTTAAGTCACATCTAGAGTAATATGTTAGGGAATTCTAGGGCTTGTGAGATTGCATCCTAAGGTCAGTAGTATTTACCAGTCCACACAGAATATGTTTCTCTAGTGGCTACTTATGGTAAGGCCACACCTCATGGATTTTTTTTCCCCCAAAATTAAAAACAAGAACCACAAGTAAATTTTATTAAGTTAATACTCTCAACCAATTAATTCCTTCA